>CM062288.1:99448-263948 GCA_031216915.1 Pictodentalium vernedei | reverse complement strand
ATGAACATACGCTATTTATTAGGGGGACAATCTCATAGTAAATACGGGTTAAGAGTGTGGTAAGTTATGAGAGGAGACTAAACGGGGTAATTTGATCACTCAGAATTGTGGGGAAGGGGTATCCGGGGCCTGACATGTCTATTACATTTGGAGAACTGGACTGGGGTTCGAGATACTTTAGATATTGTGAGGGCTGGGAGAGGGGGATAGAGGTTTCCAAAAGTTTTTTTTTTTAGTATTGGATGACCTGGAGGAGGTGAGTTCATGAAAGTTTTAGGTACTGTGAGGGGATACAGGGGTGTGACGGTGAGGGTGTGGGATAATGGAGGTGTCTGATTGGTTGAAAAAGTGTGTGTTTGTGACAAAGCAACTCTTTTTAAGATTATGGTGGGGGCGGGGGAGAGCGGTTTCCAAAAGTTTTTTAGTATTGGATGACCTGGAGGAGGGGAGTTCATGAAAGTTTTAGATACTGTGTGGGGATACAGGGGTGTGGAATAAAAAATGAATTATTTAACAAAAATTATTAATATATTATATTAAATGAATATGCGCTATTTATTAAGGGAATTATGTCATAGTAATTAAGGTTATTAAAATTTTAAACATATGACCGCACAGTTGTCTCCTTCACCCCTCCTCATAACCTCATTTGACCCCCCTTATTTGATGAGGAGCGTCTCCACCGGTCAATCGAGTTGTGCATCTCTGCTACTTGTGGCACGATGACGGTTAAGTTGAATCAGCTGAAACCCGTAAGTCGCGCAGTTAAATGTCGAGTTTTGACATTTCTCCATGTTTTTTCTAATGTATCTGTCCTACTATAGGATTTCAGACAAAACGTCCACTGGAACATCTCTTTTGTTGAATTTGCTATTGAAACACAAAATTGACAGTTCAAAGCACCTTCTTGGTGGGTTTTCAGATGATCCGTTAATTCATCTCTTGAAAGTATTGGGGCATAAAGTACAGCCATGTATAGCCTCTCCCCCGTGTACAGTAGTCTCATGGCGATTTCTCTTGTGATTTTTTTTGAGAATCAGTCAAAACGTAGAAATCGGACCGTTAAAAAAAAATCGATGAAATTTGAAAATTTGAATCTCAGAGTCTGGAAGAAGGTTGCGTGTTGACCGCTAATTTAATGAGGTTTTTATTACACCCATAACTTTTGAACAATAGATTTAATTGCTTCAACATCTGTCACTCTCGTTATGGTAGTTGGCGTTTGAAAACAGATCGATTTAATTACACCCAGACACAATGCAGTGTTTACCTTAGCATGTGTCCAGGTCAAAGTCAGTCGATAGCATTCATATATATGTTCAGTACGTCAATATTGTTTTTTAAATAAATTATTTGTAAATAAATTATTTTTTTTATCTAATAATATCTATCCCCAAATTATGACTTTAAAAAAAAATATGTACTAATCGACATTATTAATTCATTTATTAATATACTAATTATTATAATAACCCTAATTACACTCATTAATTACATTAATTACATTAATTATGCAAACGGTCATTAATTAAAATTAATTAAGCAACAATTTTTAAAGTGATTAAAAAAAATATTCATTAAGTGACGTCATCTCAATTACCTTACGTAACTTTTTAATTAAGATGACGTCATCGACCCAGGCATCACCCAGGGATCCATCAGAACAGGGTCGAAAACCAATTCATATACTACTATCGTAGCATATCTAAAATATCCTAGCAGATGTGTTCTGCTTTTCTTTTGGATGAATCTTCCCTGGGCCGCATTTTCCCCAAGCCGAATCTTCTTCCAGTTCCCGAATAAAGATGACATGCCATTTTCAATGTTGGTAAATATCCAAAAAGGTTATCATTTTCCATTTTTTGGTGTTCGAAACTGCAAAGCACTGTTCAGAAATACAGGTGACACCAAAAAGTAACACATTATTACTTGGTTTTGATTTCTGGCGGGACTGATAGCAAACTGTCAGTATCACTTTTTTAATTACACCCATTTCGTCCGCTAACCAAATCGTCCGCTGCAATTTTTACCCAAGTCGTCCGCTGTAATTTTACCCAACTTGTCCGAAACTCGACCACTGGGGGGAAATTATTGAAGTATTGTATTTTGAATCATTTTTTATTTATTTATTTATATAATAATTTTATTGTATACTTTATTGTATATTATCTATTGTAATAGATCTTAATGTACCTCCCCTGCATTAAAATTTCATATACTTATACGAAATTCTGAAAACAGAAATGTCAAAACAAATCAACTACTCAACCATCTAATTAATTTCGACACTGTTTAACATGGCTCTAACTACCGTTTATTCAATGGATTGCCTATAATAATTATATTATTACAGCAAAAGTTCTTAAAGTATATGTACGTTATATTAAGTTCCGCAACATTATCTTATGATTTTGCAATTATTCATTGAAGAGCGCCACCGGTGTTTTACAATGAATAACTGCAAAATGATTAGCAAATGTATTATAAGAATTAATCATATTAAGAAACGCATCAAAATTTACGTTATATTAAGTTCCGCAACATAATCTTATAATTTTGCAATTATTCATGGAAGAGCGTCTCCGGCGCTTTACAATGAATAATTGCAAAATTATTCGCAAAGGTATTACAGGAATTAATTAAACTAAGAATGCATCAAAACTTGTTATAATTATATTAGGAAATGCATCAAAACTTGTTATATTAAGTTCCATAACATAATCCTATAATTTTGCATTTATTCATTGAAAAATATTTGCTATGCTATGCTGTTAATGTTATTATCTTGTGTGCTGAATAAATATCATTATTTCGCTTTACCCAATAACACCCAATAATACCCAATACTACCCAATACTATCTGATAACAGAGCCGGGACAGATTTTTCTATGGACCCGGTCCCTCCCCTTACACATGGGCAGAATCCCCTTCAACAAAACGCCTCGGAGAGAAACCTCACCCGATGCAAGACATCTTTTATTTAAAAAGTAAAGTATCGGGTCTAGTTCTCAAAATCAGTATAATAATAACTGATTTGGGTTAAAATTTTAGAACCAATGGAGAGAGAGAGGGAGAGATCGAGCAATTCCACTTGTAATACCCTTCTGGAAGGTACGTTTTTTATTATTTAAATTTCAATGCCAATAAGGCAATCACTCGGTTTCTTTTGATTTGTCTTAAGTGCAACACATCAATTCTTGAGATCTTTTTATTGTCGTTGAAGGCGTTGCTAATGTTTTACTCTCTAACTGACTCACTGTGAAGTTCCAAAAAACAATGACTCCTACTTCTCTTTGACCCTTGTCCAAACCATGTTGCCGCCTAAGTGACATCTTTTGAATTTGCGAAACCATTTCCCAGCTTTTTTACACGGATCGACTGATGTTCTCATCTAAAGAAAGCGTTATTTTGTCATTCCCAATTTTATGGAGAAGCAATTTCTTCGAAGGAGATTTTAAAGAATTAAATTAACCCCAACGTTACCCAGTTTATAGAATCAAATAAAAAACTTGAAGGTTGTTTAGACGTGAAAATGTGTCTCTTTGCCATTCTAATCCCCTCTGACCCACCCACCCACCCCATTTAATAAATAAATAAATAAATAAATAAATAAATAAATAAATAAATAAATAAATAAATAAATAAACTATACCAGCCCAAGTCTGCACATGCCACATTAAATAAATAAATAAATAAATAAATAAATAAATAAATAAATAAACTATACCAGCCCAAGTCTGCACATGCCACATTATTGTGCAGCAAAGACACCCGAATCTCGTAAAATACGAACAGCGTTAAATATTGATTCTTGCTCAGAAGCTTTGGCGAATGAGAGGGGGGTGGGGGCTGGAACTGAATTAAAATTGAAGAGTTTGTCATCGACATATCAGTATGTGTGTGTAGGAGAGGGTGAATATGATAGTTGGTATTGCGAACTAACTGTTTCTTCTTCTTCTTCTTCTTCTTCTTCTTCTTCTTTTCTTCTTCTGTATTCTATGTACTTCCTTGTCCGCAAGATAACTCGAAAACGAATAGCCCTATCTCGTTGATTTCTGGCATGCTGATAGTCAGTCACAAGTTCTTGGCCACCTATGTTTTTCAGATTCTTGGGGTGTCTGAGGGGGTGTTTTGAAAGTGGGTCACGGCCATATCTCAGGTGTGGTATGACCTATGGACCTGGGCCAACACCAAATGAGTCGACACTCGATGGAGGTTCAAAACATGGGTTAAGGTCACTGAGGTCACCCAGGGGTCATTAAGTGCATTTTTCATAATTGCTAGAAATCACATTTTTGGATCCACCAAAGTATTCCTGACGTACATACATGCATTTTGACGTTAAAAAAAGTGGGCGTGGCCAAACTTTTTGAAAGTGGGTCACGCCCATATCTCAGGTATGACGTTTGGACCTGGGACCAACACCAAATGAGTCGACACTTGATGGAGATTCAAAATATGGGTCAAGGTCACGGAGGTCACCTAGGGCTCATTGAGTGTATCTTTCATACTGCTGGAAATCACATTTTTTGACCCCCCCCCCCCTCCAAGCATTCCTGAGGTTCATACATGCATTTTTACATTAAAAAAGTGGGGCGTGGCCAAAATTTTTGAAAGTGGGTCACGCTCATATCTCAAGCATGGTATGATGAATGGACCTGTGACTAACACCAAATGAGTCGACACTTGATGGAGATTCAAAATATGGGTCAAGGTCACGGAGGTCACCTAGGGGGTCACTGAGTGCATTTTTCGCAATTGCTGGAAATCGCATTTTTTGACCCCCTGAAGCATTCTTGATGAACACATATGCAGTTTTATGTTAGAAAAGTGGGTGTGGTCAAAATTTTTGAAAGTGGGTCACTCTCATAACTCAAGTATGGTATGATGAATTGACCTGGGACTAACACCAAATGAGTCGACACTTGATGGAGATTCAAAACATGGGTCCAGGTCACGGAGGTCACCTAGAGGTCATTGAGTGCATTTTTCATAATTGCTGGAAATCACATTTTTGGACACCCACAAAGCATTTCTGACAACCACACATGCATTTTTAAGTTGAAAAAGTGGGCGTGGCCAAAATTTTTGAAAGCGGGTCACTCTCATATCTCAAGCATGGTATGATGAATGGACCTGGGACTAACCCAAATGAGTCGACACTTGGAGATTCAAAATATGGGTCAAGGTCACGGAGGTCACTTAGGGGGTCACTGAGTGCATTTTCCACAATTGCTGGAAATCGCATTTTTTGACCCCATGAAGCATTCCTGATGAACACACATGCAGTTTTATGTTAGAAAAGTGGGTGTGGTCAAAAGTTTTGAAAGTGGGTCACTCTCATATCTCAAGCAGGTATGATGAATGGACCTGGGACTAACACCAAGTGAGTCGACACTTGATGGAGATTCAAAATATGGGTCCAGGTCACGGAGGTCATCTAGAGGTCATTGAGTGCATTTTTCATAATTGCTGGAAATCACATTTTTTGAACCCCCAAAGCATTCCTGAGGTTGATACGTGCATTTTTACGTTAAAAAAATGGGCGTGGCCAAAATTTTGGAAAGTGGATCGCGCTCATATCTTAAGCATTGTCTGATGAATGGACCTGGGAATAACACCAAATGAGTCGACACTTGATGGAGATTCAAAATATGGGTCAAGGTCACGGAGGTCACCTAGGGGTCATTGAGTGCATTTTTCATAATTGCTGAAAATCACATTTTTTGACCCCCCCAAAGCATTCCTGAGGTTCATACATGCATTTTTACGTTTAAAAAGTGGGCGTGGCCAAAATTTTTGAAAGTGGGTCACACCCATATCTCAGATGTGGTATGACGTATGGACCTGGAACCAACACCAAACACTTGATGGAAATCACATTGTTTTGACACCCTAAAGCATTTCTGACATACACATATGCATTTTGACGAAAAAAGTGGGTGTGGCCAACATTTTTGAAAGTGGGTCACACTCATCTCTCAAGCATGGTCTGATGAATGGACCTGGGACTAACACCAAATGAGTCAACACTTGATGGAAATTCAAAATATGGGCCAAGGTCGGGGAGGTCACCTAGGGGTCATTGAGTGCATTTTTCATAATTGTTGGAAATCAGTTTTTGAGCATCCAAAGCATTCCTTTTTTACCCCTTCCCCCCAAGCATTCCTGAGGTTCATACATGCATTTTCTACGTTAAAAAAGTGGGCGTGGCGAAAAATTTTGAAAGTGGGTCACGCTCATATCTCTATCGTGGTATGATGAATGGAGGACCTGGGACTAACACCAAATGAGTCGACACTTGATGGAGATTCAAAATATTGGTCAAGGTCACGGAGGGAACCTAGGGTTCTGCCAGAAGTAGGTCACCAAAGTCATCAAGTGCATATTATTCAGAAAGACTGGGAAATGCATTTTATTACACCTTAATGCATTTCTAAAGTTTATGAACGTATTTCATCACTCAAATTAGTCGGCAGAGCCAAAAATGTCCATTTCTGATTCGTGTATTGAACCCTTTGAATGCTGGTCAATTGTATGCCTTTTCTGGTTTCTTAAAAAAAATTGTTCCGATTCCAGTTTGAATATCTGTAAATATTATTAACGAAAATCCATTTCTGATTTATTTAAAAATATTTTACTCCTGAAAATAAGCCTTCATAAATTCCCTTTCTCTATAGTTTATTCCTGATACTTTAACCATGTTCAAACAGACTTGAATTTACTGGGTGCAGTAAATTCTGTTTCTCTAGTTTGTAACCACTTTACATGCATGTAAAGATGAGATTCGAGTCGCCCGTGTACTTTTTGTTCAGTTACGGTTCGATCGTCTATTGGACGTATTCTTAGGAACCCTTGTATTTGAGAACGATGTGGCAGTGGGTTGTGGTTTAGATGAATGGGGTGATCTGAATGGTTAGTTGCGGTAAAATGAACTGGTTGGACGATCTGGATAAATGAAACATGCTGTTCGAAACAAGGACATAATATGAGCTTTACTGTGGGTTAGACCAATCAGAAAGACAAGAAAGTCTCACAAATAGTAACCAATAACCAACACTAAAACTGTTCCAATTGATATGCTCTTCTACTGTACAGGAGTACAAACCAGAACAATCGAACTGGGTAGAATAGACAGAAGCTAACGCCCAAGGATATATAGATAGAAGCAGAAGATTCCGAAGGAATATGAATTTGATAAATTGTAGTCTTGCTCTTATACAAAGGAATGCACCCTCCGAGCCGCCCCTGTCCTATTAGTGGGTTTTGGGTAACATAGCAACCACGTGCTACCACAGAAACCAAGACGTCGGCCTCTATTATACAAAATGGATAACGGAAACATGTGTCATCCTAACAACACGCTCTGCGCATACGCAAGGATGCCACGTATCACTACATTACGTAATCGGTGCGCTAAATTGGTTATGTTTCGCCCGCAACAGCCAGATAATGTCGCGTCTTGACCCCCCCCCCCCCCCCCCCACACACACACCCACGGAATAGCGACGCCCATGCTAGCAGATCTATTTAGACACGCCAACTATCGGGCAATAATAGTGCTCTGATCTAGTAATGCACGCCGAAACAGCTTATTTTTTCAGTGGTGGGAGGAGGGCGGGTTGGTACGTTGCACGCCAGTGCTTGCCTTTACGCATATCGTTCATTTTGTCCACAGGAAAGGGGATTCTCACTTGAACACCAGAGGAAGGGATTTCCACCTTCACAACAGTTTGCAGTGTGTGAAACAAATCATAAGGACCACACATTTTAATGAACAGTCATTCTTTTTGGTTCTACTCGGAGGTGTGTTGATTTACACAATGCTTGTTCAGTAATTCTATGTTTTATTTGTACTCTGGACCCAGTTTAATTAGCAATGCCTAAAATTGATGCGAGAATTAGAACTGATTCTCACAAATGATTCTCGCTGGGAAAGCAATGAGAATTAACTTTGATGCTCGCCAAATAATGTTCATTTGATTTTGTTGTAGATCCTAAAACTGTCGTTAAGTTCCTTGATCATTTTCCTTATTTTCACTCCCTTAACCCTTTACCCAACGAAACATTAAAACAAACGGCCAGCGATATTCACAAAGACCGCCTATTAATTTTCATTATTTTTTTCATTTTTTTGTCTCAAAAAGATAGCTTATGATCACTCGTTGGAACGAGCTCGTCGAGCTCGTTCCAACGAATGGTTATAACCTTTGTTTTTTTCAAAATCAAAACCGATTCTCGCTCGCAAATCGAGACAAATTTTAGGACTTGACAAGTGCTGTCTTTGTTCAGCAGTAAGACTCAAATAAGAGGAGTCACTGAAAGACAAATTTGTTAATTAACACTTGATCGAATCGGTTGTAAGAGTGAGGGATACACTTGTTTATGATGAGCGTGTCTCTGAAGTAAAGAAAAGAAGATTGTTCTGTAATAATTTGATTCTAAGAAGTCCAAATTTGAACTTACATTTCCGAAGCGAGTCACGCAGCAATGTGATTCTGTCGATGTCAAAGTGTCGATTCTGTTGTTGATAAGACGAAAAGTCTCCATGATGCTAATGGTTGGGTCCGAAGATATGGATGCGTTTGCGGAAGACAAAGTCCACAGCACGCTTCGGCATGCGGACGTTGGGTCGAAACTGAAACTCTGTCTATCATTCCGGGAAAATTTATTTCCTCAATCCACACTGAATACGAAGGACAACGAAGCAGAGTTATCACCCCTCCGTTATATCAATCCAAGCGAACAATAACTTCCTGTAATGTAAGGCAATGATATTAATATAAATTTATGTGTTGTACCAATTTGCTCACCTCAGATCAAAACATTGGTCTAATGCAACTTTCACACACGATAGAGCCCAAAATGATTTCAAATATAGGGGTTACACACGATACAAATGACTCAGATTCGCTCTTAGAGAACTAAAGTTTCACAGGGGTGGGGCTAGTCCTAACAGGGACCCTCCGGTCGTTACCCGTCATCTCATTTCGCATCAGGGGAATGGGAGAAGGGGATAACAACGGGAGAGTTCTAGTTAGGACTAGGGTAGCCCCCGAAACCGCACACAACGTCTTTTCAAATATCAGCTTTACCACCCCCCCCCCCCCCCCCCGCGCAACACAATAAAACAAATGGCTAGGGCACCCCTACTATAAAATCCTGGCTGCGCGCCTGGATCGCCTGAGTGTGTGGTGACGGTGAAGGCTCCCACGCCGACGGCATCACGACCGCATAAATCGAAGGCTTATTGGTTACGGTACAACGTTTGTTTGAATCACTCCAGTTATGGACGAATTCGAGTCGAGATGCGCAACGAAAATATCCGACCAGAACTATTCACCCAAATCATGATTCACTCTGTTATATTTTTCTCGGTTTTTGTCTCCAAAATAGCTCATGAGACCCCTCATTGAAATGATCTCATTGGGCTCGATGCTATTAGGGGCCATGAGCTATGCTTATAAGGTGAAAAAAAAAGAAATTTGTTCTGTTACTTTGGGGTGGGGGGGGGGGGGTGCGGAGTACAACAATATCTGAAATGTATGATATTTAAGTACGTATATTTTGTATTTGACCACTTCCGGGACCCACTCATGCCTTTATCTTAATTGTTTTTCCATTTCAGCAAGTGTTCATCGATCATTTTCGGAACACACCCTACCCACAGTTCAATAGGGTTGCAACACGCTGAATTGGCAACACACTCACGTTAGGTGCAAAGAGAAAACCAATCAATATCGACAAGACTCCGAACAAAGTTATTAAGAACCGTCGATTAAAGGTAGATAAAGTGAAAATTAAAGCCATATTCGTATATAAAATTCCAATTGATGCCGGCTATGAAAATTGTATCCCTCAGTATTTGTATAGACCTATATCGTGAGGGTTGAGGTTGACATATCGTAGTAGGAGCCGGCGAACTTTCAGTTGCGATCAGAAAATACCTCGGAAAAAGATTTCGACAAAAATGTGCAAGATCTAGCCATTTTGACGTACACAACAACACAATTTCTACTCTCTACCGAGAAACTTCTTTCTTCTTCTATACTGGCGCCGCCATTTCAAAATGGCTGAAGCTGATTGCAGACCTCTAGGTGAGACTATAACAGGCGACCGAAGTTCGATAAAAGTGTAGGGGAACAAATTTTAGAGGCTAAGTTCTATAGTTCGGCCTGGTGGGAGAAAAGTTACAATCGTATATCGGTAAATGTACCATGACACACTGGATGCTCTCGCTTAGATGAGCATGCCGAGAAGTGGTCACTGTCCTGTTCATTTCTTCTACTTCAATCATCTTCCAGCCCGAAGGCCGGCCTTGAGATTGGAGATGCTTGAAGTAGAAGAAAGGAATTCATTCTCCAAATGTTGTTTGGAATTGCAAATAATATATCACAGGAATGTCTGTGTATTGACAACTTTGTTTGCGTCCATTTAACTTATTGTGTAACCGCGCAACATGTCTGTGGAAAAAAAGTGCAGGGACACGTGTCCCGTGTGCCCCACCCCCCCCCCCCCCCCGCCCCCGACCTGGTGCCGCCGTCTCTGCTGTTAGTACCAGGTCATTTCTCGCTTGGATCTAGTCTCTTTGATAAATAAAAATGTGGGCTGAGAGTAATAGTTGATATGAACATACTGCCACATTGGCCGAACCCCGACCCAGACCCCTGAAGTTACGTCATATTCACATGACGCGGCTGCGTCATGTACACACTAAAAACTAAAGTGTTAAAACGGACACTTTCAAGGTGTTAAACCCATTCTAACTCTTAGGGTTTGATCTTAACACTCAAAGTGCAATGCTTCAAGCACTTAAACATTACAATCGCCAGGCATCTGAAACTTGAATGGATGGCACTTCCCATGTGTCTAGCATTGGTGGTTCTTCCAGAATCGTCCATATTTGATTTGCGCTTGGTGGGTACATAATTAAAAGGACACAACTTAGATGACGCAGATCAGGCTCGAGAGTTCGAGCCTGATCCACGTCATCTGCGTTGTTTCCTTTTAAGTGTCGTGACATTACACTTGTCAAGTGGTATTATTGTAACACCTGTCAAGTTCTGGGATATCTACTCTTGAACAAAGTGCTAGTTCAGCACTTAGTAAGTGTTAAATACAGCACTTCAAGTGTAGTTTTTAACACTTTAGTTTTTAGCGTGTATGGTTGACATGGTAGCCCGCGCGAGCAGCCGTCTTGTAATGTTATCTCTATAGTGATGCATGGTGTTAGTGTGCATGCGTGTTGTTAAGGTAACATGTATTTCCGACGTCCATTTTGTATATTGGAGGCATCTATCTTGGCTTCTACGGTAGCACGTGGTTCGTGAGAGACCCAGTGACCTACAATAGGACGGGGGTATGTTCTGAGGGTGATTTTGAGGTTCAATTGAATAGGAGTAATTACTCAAATAAAACAATCACTCAGTAGTATAGGTAATGGGGGAATTGACACAGTTTACGCAATTTTTCCATTATTCTTTGAGCACACATCGGAAAAAAAGCCACGACCGCCCATTAATTGGGGTTTTGGGGCTACGGCGCCCTCAAACCCACAGCCATAAAGTTAAGCCCAAAGCCGTGTGGCACAATGCCGCACAGGTCGTGCGTCAGGGAGGTTTGACCCCCCACCCCCGGTAACGATTCATGGATTAAGCCCAATGGCCCCGTATTAAGTGGGTTGTGGCTTTTTTCCGATGTGTGTTTAAAGTATATGGTAACGATTCATGGATTTAAACCCAATGTCCCCGTATTAAAAAGGTTGTAAGGCCCTCGTGCTGTAATCCCACCGTAATACAAATCCCACGACATTGACACAATGTATCCCATATACTCTAAGCACACGTCGGGAAAAAAATGTAAGCAGGGTATATAGATGTCTGTAACGCAGTTTTGCATTCAAGGTGTACTTTTAATGAATCGCATAGTATTAACAAGCGAAGAGAGTTGGGGTAGATTCTTGTGTTGCCCATATTGTATGGCTACACTGACAGGTGGGGGTGCAGGATCCTTGTCACGATATCCTAACAACAGTTGAACCCGGCAGTTACCATAGTACATACAAAAAACTAAAGTGTTAAAATCGACACTTTCAATGTGTTAAACCCATTATAACTCTTAGGGTTTGATATTAACACTCAAAGTGCAATGCTTTATGCACTTAGACATTACAATCTTCAGACATCTGAAACTTGAATGGATGGCACTTCCCAAGTGTCTAGCATTGGTTGTTCTTCCAGAATCGTCCATAATTTGATTTGCGCTTGGTGGGTACATAATTAAAAGGACACAACGCAGATGACGCGGATCAGGCTCGAGAGTTCGAGCCTGACCCGCGTCATCTGCATTGTTTCCCTTTAAGTGTCGCGACCTTACACTTGTCAAGTGGTATTATTGTCAACACCTGTCAAGTTCTGGGATATCTGCACTTGAACAAAGTGCTAGTTCAGCACTTAGTAAGTGTTAAATACAGCACTTCAAGTGCAGTTTTTAACACTTTAGTTTTTAGCGTGTATGGTTAACAAGCGAAGAGTGGAGCATAGGTTATTATGTTTTTTCATTGTATATTTTTTTTTATATGCCTTTTCAAAATGTATGACTATTGGACAACAATCAGATACATGGTCATCAACCACCTTTTACGGTTTAAATCGTTATAATCATAAACGCCTTTAATAACACACCAGTACTTTTTATGATAATGACTATACAACAATTTTAATTGTTCCATATCTGATTCCTTTAAGTATTTCGTTATACAATTAAAAACAGATTTTTTTCATCTATATTAAATGGCTATATAGTAGTAACCCCTCAATCCATACTGATGGGTTCCTGTCGTGGATCGAATCTATTCACTTCAGTCTGCGCATTTATTATTTCTTGTCTTGTCTATCAACATATTCTTGTGTGACAGCGTCCAGTTGATGTTTTGGATTACCCAGATCGGCAAGTCTTTTCCCTCCTACACTTAAATCACCCTTTAATCCATGAACTCGTATGATGTTATCGAATCCATTTCTTACATGTTTTATATTACCAATCACGACTTCGCCGTGTGAAACCCAGAAGTTTCTAAATCCATTTTGTCGCGAAAATGAGATATGGGTACCGTTGGAATCGTAATGAGGTTTTCTATCGAAATAACCGATTCGCGTTGTGTCCTTGGGCAAGGCACTTAATCCCGATTGCCTACATGGAGGTACGATGACGCTGTGCACTAAGGCGTACTGCACGTCGATGGTGCGCATGTCTCCATGTCTTCAACCAAACTAACCCTGCCCAGAGTTACGATGTTGGAAAGCTGACAGCTGTTCGTCGTTGCTCGTTGGTTCTCTCAGGGTTCTCCGACTTCCTCCACCCGTAAATCTGTCACCGACATGATATGACCATGGCTGTTAAAATGTGGTTAAACTCTAATAAATAAATACATATATCGAAATAACCGATCACAGATTGCACATGGATAGAATCCATGTTAGGAGCTGGGAAAAATAGTTCTAACTCCAAAACTACGTTTTTCAATCGGACCAGATTATTCTATCTCGTCCACCAATCATTACCCTTGCATATATCATATGATAATAAGTCCACGAATGGCTGCTCGGATTTCTCAACAAATTTGTTCGCGGAGGAACTGAATTGGTATTGATTTAATAGGCAACATACAATAGAACTGAATTCGTAGAGTTCGGAAGTCTTCGTTTTAAACGTTCGTGAAATTTTCCTCACCATAATTATATCACCTCAAATAGGTTTTAGAGACCACAATTTTGCGAAGGTGAAGATAGAACCATCTGGAATGGAAAATAACACTTCTTGTGGATACCTGTTCAGGTCGAATAATTTGGAGATAGAAAAGTCTGACCCTGCAAAATTGCGAATCTGCCATTCTGCCTGGAGTTTCATCATTCTTTGTTTCTTGGAGAGAAATTATTTTCCATATTTCTTTATTATTATTGTTGATATTCGGGTAGAGGTGCAGCATCGAACAGGATAGTTTTCCAGTGGGTTATGAGTTGGTCCACAAAAACAGACGCATCTCTCTCTCTCTCTCTCTCTCTCTCTCTCTCTCTCACTTTCTCACTCCCACCCACCTTCCCTCTGTCTGTCTCGGTCTCTATCTCTGCCACGCATGCTCCCCTCCTCTTCTCCCTCCCTATTTCCCCCTCTATCTATCTCCGTCACATTTCTCTACCTCTCCCTCAACCTCCTTCAACCTAAATCATTTCTTTATCTCCCCACCCCCACCCCCCCCCCAACGCCCTCTAGACACAAGTTGCGTGCTTCAAAGTCAGGTACCACGAAAACACTCAAGATATCTCGTTCGTGAAGATTACATTATTTATTTATTTATTTTATTTATTGGTGTTTAAAGTCACATATTTCTGCACAATGGCTAATCATGACCATGGCAGTTTTATGGGTGGAGGAAGCCGGAGTACCCGGAGAGAACCACCGAGCAACGGCGAGCAACTGTCAGCTCCCAACATACTAACTCCACACAAGCAGGGTTAGCATTGGTTGAAGACAAGTGCACCATCGACGTGCAGTACGCCTTAGTACACAGCGTCACCGTGCCCCCACGTGGGCAATGGGGGTGAAGTGTCTTGCCCCAAAACACAACGCGGTTGCCGCAGGTGGGATTCGAACCGAGGACCTCTCGGCTTGCAGCCTGCACCTCTACCTACTCAGCCACCGCGCCCCCCAAGATTACATTACACTCGTCGGCTATTAATATTGGCAAAATATGAGAGGTTTCTCAGAACCTACATCGGCATGCCACAAAACGTTTTAAAGAGTAATCCCATCTATTCAATTGATGTTGTCAATTATCCCTACACAATGTTAGTTCAAAGATGATTATGTCTCAGTTGCCTACTACATGACGGTTCTTTTTTGCAGAATCTCAGTCACAGATCTCCCAAATGACATACTGATAGAACTCTTGACATTTTCCCCCTCGATGAATTATTGTCAGCAATACGACTTATATGCAAGTGATTGTTTAATATCATAAGGACTACTAACGAGCTTTGGAAATATTTGGAGTTTCCCTATTTATTATCTTTGGAACGCATAGACTTGGGCAATGTTATGTCTCACGCGGCAGCCTTCGGACATTTTGAGATTGGGCATGGTGACACAATAATAGAACCATACTACTCGATTTTCAAACTGGTCCAAGGATTCGCATACGCCGCAAAAACTCTTACAACTCTTAATCTGGCTGGAAGTAAGATTTCGACCTTGTGCTTTTTACCTGGACTCAAATATCTTAAGTTTCTTGACATATCTGAGTGCCAAAGCCGTTCGGACGAAAATTTTATTTTTCTTAGAAAATGTATTAAACTGAAATACTTGTATATATCAAATGGTAGTTGAAGGTGACACGGTCATCGCGATTATTCGTCTGACAGTTGTGTCCCTCAAAATAGAAATTCACATGTGATAATGGCTTTTAAGTATTCCACACAGACACACATACGCATGAAGCGCATTGAGCACACATTTTCCACCCCAAGACATAGCTGTGTCCAAGACGTGGACAAAACCAACAGTCATAATCAGCGTGCCTTGAAATTAGCGAAGCCTTTTAGATCTGTTTAGTTAGTTAGACGTTTATTAAAATCCATCAGACCAAATTACACAATCCCAGTCCAACTACAACACTTGTTCGACTTCCAACAGACCGCGAAACCTTTAAAGTTCCCAAACATTTCTTTCACAAACACTAAGCATCTTGTCATTGAATCCGATAAGCTGAATATATGTGCGTTCAAAACAAAATTTGCAAATGAAAACTTCACTGAAGTGAACTTGATCGTCACAAGCAGGCGCCACTAAATATACATGAACTACATAAGGCACCGGTGATAACAAGAGACAAGAAACTGCCAAGGGATAGCATTCGAGATATCAAAAGAATAGAAAAGATGACACGCAGGATGGCTACCTAGCTACTTTCAGTCATACATGTGCCAATTAGCTTGAGTCTTGCGCTATATTTATTCCATATATTATTTTAAGGCGGTTCCGAGCGTTTAAATAGTTCCATTACAGGTGCAGCGTTTAAGCATATCATTCTTGATAAAAAATTCAGAGTATAAGTTCAGCAATATGGCATATAGGGTGCGTGTGTTGAACCTACTGTCTGAATACTTTTCACAGAACATCCTAGTATCCATGAGGTATTGTCGGGAAAATGTTCAAGCATCGATTCGACGATGCCCGATCCGCCGTAGACGTAAGATCTGGCGTATCCCCTGTTATTTATCACCGACTTTCTTTTTTTTTTTTTTTTTTGGGGGGGGGGGGAGAATTCGTTTTTTTTGTTTTTACTATTATTATTATTTGAGAATATATATTATTTTATTTATTTAAATTTTTTTTTTCTTTTTTTTCTCTCTTCTCTTACTATTCTATCATTTCAAACGATTCATCAACTTTTGATAATTATTCTTAGTCAAAAACTTCTGCCTCAACAATTCGTCGCACATGCTCACTATCTTATTATTTACTCCGGTGTTACCAGCCTCTCTGTTTGCCAACAACAATTTCAATCTCTCCGATAGGGCACAGGGATCGCGCGGAAGAAATATCGTGTCGGTCTTCATTCCCTTTCCAGTCGTCGACTTCACGAAATACTCATTCGCCTTCCATATGGGTTCCACCACGTGCTTCCACTTGTAATCTCTCCTTTCCTCGGACCTGTCTCTCTAGCATCGTTGTTCTTCTTTATGGCGTGAGTCTGAACCAGAATGTCTCCGTAATTTTCGTAATCCTCTTCGGTGTAATCGCCAGGTCTCTTGTGGGGGAGCAGAGTGTGCAATCCGTCGGATATTTCGGCCTGTTCGAACCGACGATCAAATAGTCACCTTCAAACCATATTTGCGTGTCGCCAACGAAATCGTCATCACCTTCCTGACGAAATCCATGCATCGCATCTTTCTCTCTACCATCGTCGGATCTGGCGGCACTGCTGGCGACGCTAATCGCATCGGTCTCGATCCTCTCCGGAGTGTATTCGGACAAACTTTTCGGCGTGACGTTACCGACACTACTACTCGGATCGATCACGATTCTCTCTGGAGTATAACCGGGTGGAGTTCTCGACGCAGAACTACCGGGAATGGAACCCATCCTCAGTTCCTCCACGATTTCCTTCCTCGCTCGTTCCTGAACGTCGGTGACGGGTCTGAACAATTTGTCGCGTCTCACCTCAGTCCCATCTCTCCCAATCGTCTGGGCCTGTCCTGCGCCTGGATGTTCTCCCTGCTCCGTATCAATTCGCGAACCTGCTCGTCCCTTTGTTTAGAATCTCCTACATGTAGAAACATTGTTTTATTTATTTATTTATTTATTATTTTATTTTTCTCTCTTTAATGGATGAAAAACAGTTATATTTTTTGTATTCTTATTTATTTTTTGAAAGATGTTATATATATATATATTTTTTTTTTAATTTTTAAACAATTATTAAACAATTTTTTGTTATTATTATTATTCATCTTTTAACTTATAATATATACATACACAAGCACACGCATACGAACACGCGAACGCGCGTGCATCCTCCGATAGCCACCCCTCCTCCTGATCGGATCGTCTCCATTAAGTCGCAACTCTCGAACGACTCGATGGAAACTCCGCAGTCTCTTTATATATTCTGGCTCACGGGAAAATTCGCTGGACCCCAAACGTCGCGCATTTCCAGCGAAATCCCCCGTTGCGGATCAAAACCTCGACGAACACTTTCCGCGTTCGTTTTTCCAGACACAAAAATCACCTCCTTATGGGAAATCAGTGTTAAATTCGAAAAAAGTGGGCATTTTCCTTCCGGAATTTTTAAAAAGTACGAGCCAGTAAATCGTCCTTTCTGAGAAAAGGCCGGGGGTATCCTGGAAATGAATCGATCACCTCTCAAAAATGCACACGTTTTAGCGAGGTGATCGAATCCTTCTGAGAAAACCCCAAGTTATTTTTAGAAAATAAACCAGTTTTATGACGTCACTGGAACTCTCCATCGTACCCTACTTCTGTTCATTGTGGAGGACTTGGCAAACGGATTGACAACTAAGATATGCACGTAAAAAAAACCCAGCCTTTTTCAAGGCCACCTAAATGATTCAAAAGAGAAACACATGTATACACACACTCACAAAAACATTAAAGTCTCATAGAGACACGGTTCCCCTTTAAAAAAACCTTCCTTATGTCCAAGCAAGTGGGAGGGGTGAGTTCACGTGGATAAAAAATTCGCGTACTTGACTTTCATAGGGAAATGCATTTTTTTAATTCTTTCTTTTATGTTCAAGCAAGGGAAGAGGTGAGCTCACTTTGACTTCTTTTTGTTTGATAAAAAAAATCACACACTTGATTTTCAAACTTTGGGGGAAAGGAGCATTGTAACATGTATAAAATGTACTCTTTTTAAGAATGTGTGGGCGCTGAGAAGGGCCGACACGAAGCCAATTTGGTGAAGTTCACCCTGCCAAAGAGCAGCGTTGAGGTGATCTCATCTCTTCATCTGCAAATAAATCTTTTCCCCAGTTTTCTCTATCTGTTTTGCCAAACATGATCACCTCATAGATGACCGTTAATTGGAAGATCGCAAATAAGCCTCTCTCTGTCCCGAAACTGAATCTCTCCAAACGGACGTCTCTCTTCCCCCACATCTGGAAATCTTTCCACATCATTTCTCAATATTCATTCTTGGGTAGGGTTGAAGAACACCACTGGTGGAGGGCTAAGAAGAAAACTTCATTTGCTCTCTGCTTTCTCTCCTCCAAATATCTCTCTCTCTCTCTCTCTCTCTCTCTCTCTCTCTCTCTCTCTCTCTCTCTCTCTCTCCTGACGTTTGGGGGTCACGCTGCCCCCCCCCTCCCCACACACACACACACACACACTAACATCACTTCTATTTACACACCTGCGCATGTGGCTGATTCTTTTCACAGAGATAGTTGAAACCTTCGCAAACAATAAATTACTACTTAAGAAACGACATTCCCTGGTGTTTTCAAATAAGAAGGGGTCCCCAGGGACGTGGGGTGGGGCTCCGAAAAATCGCGCTTATATGCAATTCCGCTGTTTAAATTCCCGCACACGTGGCTGAATCTTTGCACAGAGATAGTGCTGCTAAAGAATAAAAATTTCCGGGCGTTTTCAAATAAGAAGGGGTACCCAGGGGCGTTGGATGGGGCCCGTGGTATCACCTTTCATTTATATTCCGGCGCAGGTATCATATTGTATGCATATGAACAGTTTAAACCTTGTTTAAACCGTGTAAAAACCCTATACTGTTCCTTTGGAAACAGTATCAACTGTCGTTTTCAGTTCGGAAGGGGTTTCCAGGGACGCATTTCGCGGGATGTCGGGGTAGGGCCCGTAGAATCACGTTTAGTTACACTGGCAGGCATATGACTGCATTTTTACCACATATATGCATGTACTGTAAGCATTGTCAAGCAAAACTGCTACTTCGGAAGCAAAACATCATGGCGTTTTCAAATTAAAAGTGTTCTCCAGGAACGTTGGTGGAGGGCACATAATGAGGTTCTATTTAAACTTCCGCACACGTGACTGACACATTACCAACTCAAGAAGAAACATCTATATTTTGGCGATTCCAGATGAAGATGCGCCTTTGTGGATGTGTTATTGCATGTGCATGGTTTACAATCTATCCACGAAGACAAGGAACGAGACCGACCTTGTGGTGTGGTCCCCGGAAAACAGAGAGCAAGTCAGGAATATGAAGGAAGGTAACCTATTGAATTCATAGTACCAACTGATTTCATCTACCATACATTATAAATGACCGAGGTTATATTAAATAACCTATTTGTCGCCGCCTGCAAAATGCATCTTACAAACATGAATACCGGTAATCCTTTTTTAAAAATCTGAATATTCTCTGTTATTTATGTTTGTATCTCACAAAATAAAGGCATTATGGAAACATTACCACTGGGGGTAACCGGCACTTACAGAATCAGTTCGTTCGTTACTTCCTCTCGGATTCGTTCGCGATTTTGGCACAAATTCCTTCCGATGTTAACAAAAAGATGCGTGTTTATCGACAACAAATGATATAGGCCTAAATACGGAGAGTATTTAACCAGAAAAGAACACAGGCTGATTATTATAATTGCTCTGGGTCCGACTGAGTCCTTGAGCATTTCTAGTTACAAAATGAGAACATATTTTGTTTTCATTTGTGTGAAACTTGGCACTGATCAATCCAGTTCTCGAAGCTTTTCCGGAAAACCTGATTCCCGAACAAGATTGTTGTATAAAAAACATAACAGAGAAACACAATTACTCACGAAATCTTCAGTTTTATAACTCATACGTTCAGCATAAGTTAAATAGTAATATTATCTTAAGTAGTTTTTAAAGCCAATGCGGAACTTTTGAGACATGTCATGGCGCCGATTCTTTCCATCAAATGTGCAGATTCGTAGGCAAACAGATCTGATGGGCTCAGATTCGTTTCAAAGCAAATCAATGAGACTTCTCGGAAGAGTTCTCACAAAATGATCAGTATCACAACTAACTCAATTCAGTCGAGAACATAGAGGATATCTACAATAAAATAGTATAGATTTTCTTTTTTATTATATGCTACTTGACATTTTCCTGTGCAATATTCAGCCCAATTTCACTGCAAACAGTTATGTTTGAAAAAAATAACAAAGATCAGCTGATCGTTCATTCAGGGCGACGTTCAAGGCGACGTCATGCGCCGAAGCGTAACGTCATTTAGGAAGGTACTGAAAAAAATTCATTGTGTGGACCTAAAAGTATTATTTTTCACTCGCGCAAGCGCGCGTGAAAAATAAAACTTACAGGTCCACACTCATGAGATAATTGCAGATACTGACTAAAATAGAGTAGATTTTCTTTTTTATTATATGCTATGAGACATTTTATTGCACAATATTCAGCCCAATTCGATCCCAAATGCGTACCTTTCAAAACAATAACAAAGATCACCTGATCGTTCCTTCAAGGCGACGTGATGCGGTCTGGCGTGACGTCATTTAGGAAGCTACTGAGAAATATTTCTCGATATCTATCGAGCCGATAGATATCGAGAAATATCTTTTAGATAATTTGCGATAATTCACAAGCTAGCATATAATAAAAGAAATAATCCTTCCTGACAATACTATGCCCATAGAAGTATTATAAAGTAAATAATTTTGATCAATTTATTATTTGTTTATTTATTGGGGTTTAAGGTCACATATATATACTTATGCGCAATGGCTAATCGTGACCGATTTTGATCAATTCATGAAGTATATCAGTGCGAGTCATCGGTATATTGGTTGAGTGGTATACACGTATATTCTGTCACATATTATCGTATTAAACATACACATGAAATGAACACCCATATAAATTCCTGAGCTTTATTTTCAACATGCATATAAAATGAACTTTAGGTGTTTCGCAGACAAGAAATTAATTACTCATCCAATACGAACTCACCCATTAAAGTGTTTCGAGTAAGCGCACAATGTTTTGTTATTCCACCATGTCATAGCTCTGACACCCCATGTACTGTAGATGTTATAAGAAGTGAATGGCAGATTCAATGTGTTTATTTAGTGGCGGCTTCACAGGGGACCCACCCCGCCCCAACCCCCCTCCCCCCCCCCCAAAAAAATGAAACTTCAAATTGCTATCTGACCGTGCTTTTTGTGGAATCGTTTACAAATAATGGTGTGAGCCCAATTTTAGACACAATTTGAGGGCTTTTGAAGACCACGCCACGTGTTGTAGAAACGCGCAGACATCGATCTTAGGGCGTCCATATATGAATTTTTTTTTTATGGGACAGATCCCCCAGCCCCCCCCCCCCCCCCCCCGTCTAACGGGAGGGGACACACCTTCCATACCCCCTAGCTCAGGCCTGCAGCCTTCGGGAATTCCCTTCGGCAGCTCCACCTGTTAACCCCATATCTTACTCAGCCCCCCCCCCCCCCCCACCCACCAAGTCGAAATCCTGGCGCCGCCACTATCGTCATTGCATTTTGACTGAAAGAGAAATTCAACAAAGTATGTGAATTCCCGAAGGGGATTCTCACAAAGCTCTCCCATTTCATCATCCGCGCCCTTTATTAATATACTGATTGAAAGACTAATTGATTTATTGATTACCGCTTGGTGTGTGGGCCATTGAGAAATGAACTGAACGGTCGTTGAATCTTGAGTCATGAACTTTTATAGTAATTTTCACACAGCGGACCTGTGTGGACGCATAGGGTGTCAAAATAAGAATTGAATCTCGATTTTTTTTACTTCGACATGTAGGTTTGGGGCAAGTACAAACAACAAAAAGAGCCCCGAAGTGGTCCATTCTTGTTTGCATGGCTAAAAGCTTCATTTGAAAGCCTAAAAGGCGATATTGTATGTTTATAATCCAACTCTAAATATTGCACTTTTATGGGGTGGGTGGGGTGTGTGGGGTGGGTTGTGGGATTATATATATAACACTTTTTTCAAAAGATGCAGATAATATGTGCATGTAAGACCGCATATGTGCGCTAGACGCTATGACGCAAAATAATAGTGATCGGTGAGTGTCACTATCTAACCGGAGCTTCTTTAAATACCTGGGCTAAGTCCCAGATGGTCTAAAGGGCGGATTGTCAGAGCAAGCTCAGATTGGGCAAAACTACAAAGAGTTGAGCGAAACAATATTAACAAGGGCTACGCAAAGCGTGGGCTACTGCCCCTGACCCTGACCCATGTTCGGTGGCCTTAAATGTATTGTGGGACAGAAACATTTTCTAAGCCGAAAGAGTGAAAAAGGGCCATAACTCTGGGAAAAATTATTGGACGGAACCCGTTCCTTGTGCATGTCCGTTCCTCCATGCGAGTCTGCCAGCATAACAAAGGATATCTAAATCCGACCGATGGCTGTGAGATTACAATCCAAATCGTTTTGTACAGACAGACAGACAGACAGACAGACAGACAGACAGACAGACAGACAGACAGACAGACAGACAGACAGACGGACCGACGGAGAGACAGGTGAACAGACGGACAGACGGAGGTCTTCACTAGATCCCCCCCCCCCCCCCCCCAAATCCTCATTCGGAGGTCGGAAGCATAACAATGAACACTTTTTTTGTCCAGGTACGGTACGTGGAGGTTGGATTGTTTCTAAATCGCGGTGGGATAGATTTCATCCAATGGGACACCGGGTGCAATCCGATGGTCTGTGAGATGAAAGTTTGTTGGTGGTTCTTGACTTTTGATGCAAAATTATAGAAATTTTACGAGTAGAAAATCAACATCAGATATTCTTACCAGGACAGAATTACTCGTGCCACTGCAATATGTATAATTTAGGCATATTTAATGAAATTTTCTCCCTGCAAATTGAATGGATTTTTTCACCAATGATTTCTTGAGTTACATTTATAAGAATTTTTCGTAAAATCTTGTCATGGTTGCTTTATAGCAGCTGTGACCAGACTTAATGAAAAATACCTTTAAATACTCAGCGGGTTAAGATTTAATAACAGCAAAACGTATATCGATGTCAGGATTGTGGATTTTTATGCATAGCCTTCTATTGTATATAGATTACCAAATGAAATGAATGTTGAATCGCCTACGAATCAGCACTCTGAAAGAGAGGAACGAACGTGGTCGCTACCATAAAATCGCAAACGAATTCGCGCGTTCATCGTACGTAATTTCAAACGCTTCGAATTCATAAAATACTACTGATTTGGTCCCAATTCTTTCAATGTTTACAAATCTGCCTCGACGGGACAGAATACAATTTATGTGAACTGTGCATGTGTTGTGAATTTCCAGCAATCACTTCCACAATTGCCCAATGGAAACTGCACAAATTCTTTAGGCGGCTGTATTATATGCCACAAAACTATTCTAGGACACTAAAATAAAGTTATTACCGTAAATTTATTCAGGCGAATAGCACCCGTAACCAATACTTGACAAAATACCAATTTTATATACTCACATTTCTGTCATCTTTTTTTAAAAAAAGAGCTTCCGAACTTTTTGAAAATCGGGAACGAATCTGTACGCTGTCGGAACGAATCGGCGTAAAAACAAGAAACGAGCTGATTCTGCAAGCACCGGTCACCCCCAGTGATTTCGTCAATAGACAGTTACAATCTGCACGCCGACTGAGCTGAAAAACTACGGAGCGGTGGTTCAACAAGAAATGCACACATGTCACAATTGTCTTAGTTTCGCCGACCCGCACAGAATTTGTACTTTTTTAGAAATTATTATCACCTGCTAAAGAACAATAAAGCACCTTTAAAAGTACGAAAATTACTTTTAATCTATTGAGTAAACAAATAAACAATAACAAAAATGAAGCTTTAAGCTGAATGTCAGAATATGAAACGACTTGTTCAGTTTTGGGTGTGACAACTCTGCAACTTGTACGGCTTGTCTGGAAACCTGTTGGGTTATTTTTAGCCTTTTTTCATTCTGTGCGGGTCGGCGATCTGTGACGTCACCCAATGGTTTCCCCTCGCCAAGTTGAAACTGACGGTCTCTCAAATTAACCCTGGGATATAGATTCTCGGGAGGGGGATCCAGCGGATTTGTGCCCACATGTATGTAGATAATATATTTAATGTTCGATCGGCGAAGTGAGAGAAGGAAAGGCAGGCGGTAAAAAAAGAAATTCTCTCGATTTCGACCGAAGACGTTGAGAATGATGACTGATGGCATTTCATTCCTTGTGTTTTTTCTTCAGAAGGGGATTACGTTGGGAACGTAAATATCACGTTGAAAGTGAATTATAGCTATACTGATAGAATTTCAGACTCCTGTGACCTGACTGATACGAAAGTACCAAAACTGAATCATCGGCGTAGGACGCCTTGTTTATCGTTAAGCGCGGCAGATTGAAGCAACAAATCACATATTATTTGGTATGTCCCTCGGGTAATTATCTGGAATAAAGAAGATCATTGCTATGCTGAATAGAGTGGGTGCCCGCCTAAACTATTGTTCGATTGAGAAGACTGAGTAAGAAAGAGCTCGCGTATTCGTACAAAAACAAAAGAAAAACAAAGAGAAAAAACTTGTCCATCTGAAGCTGTTAGAAGCAAACCTAGTGGTCAAGCTTTCTGCAACAACGATGAATTGACTTACACACTTCCAGGAGCTTTCGACAATTATGATGAAATGATTCACACACTTTCGGCAGCGATACGTTGCACGAACCCATAGGGATTTCCTACCAATCCGTAACTGAGCCCAATGCCACAACACAAGACACAGACGCATCCCTGTCTGATATGACGACAACAGTTACTGTAATGCTGGTAATGGATGATCGACCGGATACTGGCCAGAAAAGGCGAAGAAGAACATTGGACACTCCATCACGAACAATTGAACCCTATAGAACAAAACGTGTGTGGAATCATTTTCATATAGTAAAGCGAGCTTCCGTGAGGCAGTGGCATCTGCAAAACATGCTAAGAAACTTAATCTTTGTGGATGGCTGCACACGCACTCGAAATGGAAAGCATAACAATGTGTATGGCGTTTAATTATCAGTTTTTCACTGATAATCTTCCAAAGCAGGTTGATGTAATGCCAAACCTCGAATGCCCACAGACTAGAGGAGATGTTGTTGTTGTTGTTGCGACAATGGTGATAACACGGCGGTGTGCAAAGGAGGGTGATCAGCTTTACGGAATAGATATAGATGTGGCAAAGAATGACATCCGATTTCAAGCCACGGAGAAACTTGCATGTGATGATATTTTCATTATGAATGGGACTTTTAACTTGATTATGTGTCTTTTTCGTGCAATTGGAAAAAATCATAATCGATTCAGATGTGTTAGCATCCGGTTCGCTCAAGGGTTTTAGGCATGCAGTAATTTCAATAGACTGAAAAGATTGTACCCAATGCTATGTCTTGCCTTAAAAGGCATTCACTTTCGTAAATTTTGGACGACAGGAGAGGATCTCGACCTCTTAAAGACCAAGGTGGAGACGGAGTCTTTGGAGAGTGAGACTGAAATTGAGAGGCTGGTCCAGACGCCAGTTTTCCAAAGAGTATTTGCATCTTAAACCGACAAGACACTCGATGGTGCGCTTGGGTTGACTGCAAAGTTTTGTATGCAGAGTACAGTTAAAACTAAAAGTCCTGTCATGAAATGAGCACAAATAGCACGTTGATATGCGCGTTAATGTACGCGTTATGGCCCAAGTAAAGCTATCAAAATCTGTACATATGGCCTGTGCACAAGCAATGTTTCAGCCAATGGACCTCCGGGTAACCCGGAGGTCCATTGGCAGAAACATTGCATGTGTTTGCTATGAGTAAACAGGAGAACCTGCCGTGCTTTGGATACCATTCGATATGGCAATTGCGCGCAATTCCAACGCGCAATTAAGCCTAGATAAGCGCACTATTTGTGACAGTACTTCTAGTTTTAACTGTACATCTCGCGAGTTAAAATTTAAAATGTATCTCATTTGTTAGAGAGCTGTCAGAGAATCAGACAGTGGTCTTTTTACTAGTATTCTCGGTGACGCTATAGGCCTGCTTTTGGCACCAACCGCGTGAATTCTGCGCGTTGAATGTCCAAATACCAACTCGCTCTCATTAACGTCGAATCTGCACACCCAGGGTTGAAGAAAGTTTTGTCAGAGGGATTGTTTACCTTTCGACGTACTGATCAAGACTTCAACGGAATGTCAGCTGATCTCACTCTGGGACAACCCGTTAACGCTGACGCGGCATCGCGAATGACCGGCTAAACTGTCGCTACCAATAACTATAACGCCTTCTCCGTTAGAGTATCACGAAGAGGAGTAGAGCTGTTCTTATAAGTGCAGCTTTGGCTTTCACTGAACACATGAACAAGAACAACGGCCCACAGTCAGAGCTCGCGAGAGCACGCATCAGCCGCGACAATATGGATCTTAAGAAGCTGATTGCGGCAATTTCAGAGGAATGCAGGCCCCTTCAATTTGGAGACCAATGGGTTTGTGAATATTCGGGCATATAACGTTGCTACCCGAGACATTACCCAGTCCCTGCTCAACTTGGGAAAAGAAAGCTGAGAAAGACATGAAGATTCGTTAAAGAAAGTATGGACCACCCTAGCCAATGTGGGGGGAAAATTCACACTGAATAAGATCAAGACATTCGACAATCAGGGTGAAAAAAATAACAAGTAAGAGAACGTAGTAGTCGGGGAATTGATATGCATACGAGATATGCTCGGCAGATTAGCTATTATTGTTACACAGCGGGAAGTCGATCTTGAGTTTCTTGGTCACCTTTTCACTTACATCAGAGCCCTTGTCACTTTGCAGAATCGACGGTACAATGATTTACACCGATGAAAGTTCACTTTTTACCTTGTTAGAGAAGAAGGTGTAAGATCACGGACGACCAGATGAAATAAATATTCATATTATTGGCGGTAATTTTTTTGTTACGTTGCCAAATACGCAATATACCATCAACTACAGCGAATTATCTAGGATGATATTGCACATTGTTCTTGTCTATAAATTGAGAAGAATCGAGGTTGTTTTCGACACAATTTATATGAAAAACCTTCAATCAAAGACTGCGAACGCTAACGTCGGTGTGCTGAACTGACACTGTATGTGATAAGTGGACCGGATGAGTTGAGGCCTAAAAACCTGTCTGAAGCTTTGAAATAATCGTCATTCGAACAACAGCTACCTTGGTTTCTTGTAAAAAGATGGAGCTCACATCATCACGCACGTATCTTTGCTAATGGTAAAGTTTACCTTGGTGTTGATAGTGATTGTTTCAAATTTTCTGCCATCGATGGAGTAGAGCATAGGGTAACTGTGGATTCTCTGTCACGAATCACCCAGAGGCGTCAATTTGCACATGATAAGAGCAGATCAGAATTTCGAAATTCCAGAACTGTCGTACGAGTCACCGATAAAGATATTCTCATGATACTCTTGCACCATATTCATCGAGTTACTGCAAAGGTTTGGTTGGAAGGTGGCACATACGGACGAGGAGACCGCAGATATGTGAACATTTCTGCTGTTGCATCTGAGACAGCACTGATCATTGTTCTGCGTTACCTGGATTTCACGCGTTCGCTTTCCTGAGAAAGGGCAAAAAACGACCTTTCAGCTTACTAAGCACCGACATCCGGTTTACAAAAGCATTCACGGCCATGGCTACACATGATCTGACATATGAACATTATAGCTCGATCTATGATTTTGTCACGATGATGTATGATGCCAAAAAACCCATTCCTCTTATTCAATATCGTTATATAATGTTTGAGAAAACATATCCATGGACCTCGCGACAATAAGCCCCACTTTCGAAATTGAAACACATCAACACCAGTTGTCTCGCTTCGTTGAGAGGCTGTGATAAAATAGAAGTTTAAGAGGACATATATATCTCCACAACCATGGCCAAAACACCTGAGGAATGGCTGGGAGAAAATAGATGACACATATTCGATAATCTGGTTTGACTGTCAACAACTGCCAGAATCGGTTATTCCCGATCAGCCATCCGAGGATGGAGAAGTAAGTGAGATAATGAAGGATATGTCTGATGAGGAGAGTGGCGAATAAAGTTCGGACGAATCTGATTTCTAATCTCTGCCTGACTTTGACTTTTCAAGAATTTCGATTCCACTAAAATTTGTTCGCTTAGAAATTACTTAGTTATATATGTATACAGGTACGTGTGTAGCAAACTATAGATATAGCTTTAAGGCTGTGTAGATTAAAAAACAACATCTTAGGTCCTGCCTCACGTCCTTGGAGACCCCTTATTTGAAAACGCCATCAAATGCCGTTTGTAGCCCGCGTAATTGCTTGATGAGGTTTAAACTATCTCTATACAGGTATTTCGGCACATGGGTGAACGTGAAAATGGACGGGATTTTACGTAACCCACCCTCACCCACGTCCCTGGGGAACCTTCTTATTTGAAAACGCTTGGAAATTTCGTTTCTTAAGCATTATTTGCGAAGGTTTAAACTACCTCTGTAAAAAATCAGCCACGTGCGCGGGTGTGCAAATAGAAGTGATTTTTCGGTGTTTTGTGGGCCGCGTGGCCCCGAAACGCCAGGAATGCGACACTTAAGAAATGGGATTTTCTCAATCAGTCATTGACCTCTATCGACTGAACACGTCAAACATTTCGTGCGCGACAGTGTAAACAGACCCCCACCCCCTGGTTCCCTAACTATGTTAGCTCCCCCACTTTAGAAAAAGCTATGTTGACGAAATAACTCAGCATCACTTGACACTAAGTTGACAGTCCTATACTTACTCCAACGACGTGGTCGTAAACCTGTTTTTGTTCAGTAAACTCTTTCGCGCTTTGGCTTTGCTACACGATAATTTAAAACTGCGAAAAACAACTTCCGATCCTTAGACCTATTCGAAAAGTAACATATAACTGTTTCACATTTTTGCAGTCCGTCTGCTTTTTTCTCCCGACAAGATAAAGGCATGAGTGATGAAAGGTGTTAGTCCCCAATATAGAACTGGGGGGTGGGGGGGGGGGGGGTCTGGCACTTTGGGTTTCTTTGGAAATTTACAATAGGAAGCCCCTTAAACCTCGGCACTCTGGATGACTATGGGAATTTACTATAGAAAATAATCCCTATTAACTTCCTGATCAACGTTGGTCAAAAATCGTCCAGAGTGCCTATCTAAAAAGCCCCCAGGGGGCCTTTAATTCTATGGTAAATTCCCATTAGTCCCCATAGTGCCCTGCAACAAATGGTTGATGGGAAATTAAAATAGGATTTTTTTTTCTAAAGTGCCACACTGCACTACTACCATTTACGGTATATACATTTCTTGAGAAAAACTTATTATTACATTTCTGATGCTTGTGGTGTCGTTAAAGTAATAACCTCTTGCGATATTTAAGGCGTGGCCTTTCTTTGGTGTGGGCAATACCATAGAATTATTGTCATTCATAATTTTGTACAGCTGAACTATGTCATATAATTTTCTCACCTGCAGATACGTTTTGGTGGTCTAAGAACCAGACGTCCAGCTCCTCTTATATATAAGCTACATTCTTCCAGTGGTTAATTTTTTTTTTACTTTTTAGCTAGGCACTGTGGACGATTTTTGATCAACGTTGGCGGGTAATGTGACTTAGTATAAAAAATCATGTGTTAATTTCTCATTACCCATTAGTGGGGGCAGCACAATGGGCCTCTGTGGGAATTACTATAAAAGGGCACTTTGGCGTACAAGAACTGAGGTAGGCACTCAGGCGTACTTTTCATCAACGTTGATCAAAAGTACGCTAGAGTGTCCACCCTTTGGATTTATTATTATTAATCACATCCAACAAAAATACCCATTGATCAGACTGCTTGTTTAAACAAATAATCTTTAAAGTTCATAAACCTTCTAACAACAGACCTCAATGACAATCACAGATTGGAATTCTTATTTTTGAATCATTTGAATCATTACGTTAGATATGTCTCGGTGCTGGAAGGATAATTTTCTTCTCAGTCAGTGAGTACGATATTTTTTAACTTCTGTGTTAAATTTCAAATTCTTGAAAAGGAATTATTTATTCGTTCATGTGTGCTTTGTATATATAAACCTGCGTAAAAATTTTTTTATTTATTTTGAACGGGATTTTCTTATTAATAAAGGTAAGTACATAAATTAATATTCCATAATTGTCTGTGTTTATAGTAAAAATTATAAAAAATAAAGTTATTAAAATTGTTTTGGTGGGTCAACTCGCCCCCAAAAGCTTGTCAACTCGTCCCAAACCGGGGCCAGTTGACCCTAGGGTGGGCTTACCAGGAACCTTTGAATCGACGTACTCCATGACACCTAATGCATTCCGTTTCCAAAGTTGCACTTAATTTCGTTCCATATTCATGACATGTGATGACAAAGTGCTCACCCCCCCCCCCCCCCCCCCCCCCACACACACACACAAACATGTTAAGCTCATGAAGTCGCGTGTGAAAACCCCCTTTTCTTGGCGGGGTTACGAATGGTGACAAAACCAAACTGGCAGTAATTGTCTGTAAAATGCAAAATAAACACGTTGCATCTGACTGAGATTCAGGCTACACTAAATCAAAAATTATTTCCTTAGTGCTAGGACACATCAAACTTATACCATATCACCGTGACTGCATGGATGCCACTGTTGAACAGTGGAGATTTCTTTCTGCATGTGTTCCTTCTGTGCCCTTTACTAACGATAACTCAAGTGCAAACAAGATGTGGGCTAAGGCCTTCCCACTCAAGAGCTTTAAAAAATATGTCGTGTCGCAATGTTCAACGGGTTTGTAATTAAGCTGATAAGCAATTTTGTAAGTAATAATTTTGCACTTTACTAACTACGTACAAAAAGGTTTCGGAATCCGCATATTCTATCGTAATTTACTGTATCTGCATGCAACTTGCCACATAACAGAGATTTAATTAAGATTCTGTGTTGATTTCGGGAGGTTAATGAGGGATTCCGGTGCATGCTGGGAGATTTCGGGGGATTCCGGGGTATTTCTGGGGAATCGGGGGTATTTTGGGGGTTCCGGCTTTAAGGAGGACCGCTAATGGATTTAAATAGGAAGATATTTCTTTTAATTACACAGTACACTGGATACGCCGCTAGAATATCGGCGTATCCAGTGTACTGTGGTCTGCGCATGCGCGGAAGTGAGTCGTAAAAAAATAACAGTGAAGAAAATTTAAGTCAAATCGTGCTAAATCCTAGTTTTAAGAAACCATCCGACAATTTTCACATTAGAAACTGTAAATTAGAAGACCATAGAAGAAATATGAAGGAGATACGACGGGTCAAGCCGTGTATCTGCCCCAATATACAACTTTGAAAACCTAGCCCACAGCATCCACTGGAGTCGCCATCTTTCGATACCAGAAAACCAGTATCACTTTGTGCCACAGGATTACTGAATTATTAGTTATATAGCCATAACATATTGTACCAACCATTATTTATGTCAAAAAATAAACTTCTTAAGCAGTTGGAACGCCAAACTCCAACACCATCAGGAGAAAGAACTCCTACCCCAGTTGTACTTTCCGATAGCAAGGGTAAGTGGTTAAAGAAAAAGGTCGGCACCCCAGTTGAAACAAACCTGAAATGGTGGACAAAATCTCGAGAACCAACTCATAAAGGGTACAGATGGCTGAAGAGTAACTTCAAAGCCAAAACCAGGAAACACGGCCCAATTTGGCTCTATGTATGGTATGGCACTTGTGACCTTACAACACTAAACAAGAAGTACATAGCTTTAACATCAGAATCCGATAGTGCCGTAGAGAAAGCTGTCGATTACTTAACAAAAATCAAAAAACTGGTCAAACAACATCCTGACTGCAAAATCACCTTTCTTGAAATACCAGTATACTCCATCGTTGAATTTAACAAAGATAGAGGCCACAAATCACCAGAAAGCTTCAGTGAACAAGATAAAAAATTAGAACAACAAATCTATAAACTGAACGGAAACATCAGACAACTAAACAAAGAAGAACACACCCACTCACCTTTATTCACAATTGATATTGTACATAACTCCAAAACAATAAAGAACAAAAGGACCAGAACTTCGACAACAAGAAAAACACTTAGCTTTTGGCTGTACGTCGATGGGATTCACCCAGGACCACTTTTAGCCAAAGTTTGGCTTAGGAAAATTACGCAACATGCAGTAAACAACTGCTGGAAAACAAATCAGTAAGGATATTCCTTGCTACACTTGTAAACCACACAACTTCAATTAAACTAATCAGTAAGGATTTCCCTTGCTACACTAGTCCGCATCAACCACACAATCAGTAAGGATCTCCCTTGCTACATTGTGAACTCCAACCAAATAACAATCAGTAAGGATTTCCCTTGCTAAATTGTTAATATCTATCAGCAATCAGTAAGGATCTTCCTTGCTATATTGCAGCAACGTAAACAATACAAGATGAAGTACACACTGCTAATTCTCCTAGCCAGCTCACTATTCCTGCACATCAGAAACTCAGAACCATGGACAAGGCGGCAGAACCTAGTCAATCTACTCAACCGCAAGTTACATCATAGCAGCAGAAAGTCAATAACACTACCAGTTCATGCAAAACCAAACACAACAATAATATTACTCATAATTATCCTATCAGGGGACATCGAAATGAACCCAGGCCCCAAAACTGCAAACATCTTCCCATGTGGCCTGTGTGAAAGACCAGTAACATGGTCCACCGAGGGAATATGCTGTGATTGTTGTAGCATATGGCACCACCGTTCATGTATTGAACTATGTACTACAGACTACGAGCTACTCCAAAGATCAAATGTGCAATGGATGTGCTGCAAATGTGACAGCCTCAACGTATCATCTTTTACCTACCATGCATATGAAATATATGAAATAGAAAATATCAGCTACTATGATCCCTTAACAACAGACCAGTGGCGTAGGAACCGGGGGGGGGGGGGGGGTAAGTGGGGTATTTACCCCCCCCCCCCCAAAAAAAAAAAAAAATTTCCCAAAACTTATAGACGTATAGCCTATTGCTCATTGACAAATGTAGACCAGACTCGAATTCAATGCGGGCACTGTACGAAAAAGGAAAATCATTCCGTTTATAAAATAGTCGATCGCGATGCCAACTATTATGGATTAAGCCCAATGAGCAGTTCATTGACTATAAAACTAACACACTAACACCACAAGTTGCCGTGTCGCGCGATTATTTGAAACGTATTGATCAAACGCCAGTTACATCGCGCAGTGATCTCCCTTCTTTCTGCACAAATTTGTTTTGGCTCATTTTTTGTAAAAAAAAATTTTCGCTTAATCTAAATTAATAATAAACCTTTACAAGGTGTGACGTTTGGACATTTTTGCGAGTAAACAAACCGGATTGGTTTTGTTTTCCGTAAGGTAACGGGAATCGGCGAGAACTCTACAAAATAACATGTCAGAATTTTTTTTTGAAGCGTGCCTAACTATTTACCTAACCGTGAAGTAGTGTCAAAAACAGACGGGTGAAATGCACGGAAATAATGCAATTAATACATATCGATTTTTCTTTTCATACATACGTAAGGACTTGGGGTATATTATCGGGTCACACGGTTCAACATTTTGCCAAAATTACAACACCCTGTTAAGAAATCCCACTTTTTCAAATAAAAAAATAGGGAAAATTACACCCCAGTGGCCACCAGAATACACCATTTGATACCTCAATTGGACAATTTTCTTGGGGGGAGAACCCCCCCCCCCCCCCAAACCCCCTCATCAAGCTCGTGCCTGCGGCACTCGCGGCAGATGCCTTCGGCATCTGCGGCATCTGCCCAACCAGCGCCACACGACCCTATACCCCCCCAATATTTTTTCGTTCCTACGCCCCTGCAACAGACCTCAGCTACACGGACTCATTTACATCCTCGTTTAGTCCACTAATAACAAGCAGTCCAAAGGAGAAGTCAGCAACAACAAAAATCTTATCAATCACAGACAAAACGAAAGAATACAATAAAAGCTTGACTCAGCCATTCAATATCGGCAACAAAAGAAACCTCAGGATTATGACAGTCAACTGTAGAAGCATCAAGGACAAAGCTGCTGAATTCAAAAGTACAGCATTATATACAAAACCAGATATAATTATCGGCACAGAGTCGTGGCTTAAAGGAGTAAAGCCAGGAAAAAAACCAACAAAAGATGCTATTAAATCATCAGAAATATTCCCTGAAAATTATACATCATTTAGAAATGACAGAGGGACCTTAGGAGGCGGTGTATTCATACTTGTACATAATAGCATCATTGGCACAGAACAGCCAAAATATGTAACAAACTGCGAAATAGAATGGGTTAAAATAAAACTAGAACCTACACAGGACCTAATAATTGGCTCATTCTACATGCCTCATAGAAATAAGAAACCACTAGAAGAACTTGAAAAATCAATTGACAAAATTATCGAAGAGAATAAAAATAGCAACATCATATTAGCAGGCGATTTCAACTACCCAGATATAATATGGAAAAACTTGGCAATTAGAAAAGAAGCACCAGACCCGGAAGTACAAAAACAATTGATAGACATCACATCTCAAGCCGGTCTCACACAGATCCATGAAGAACCAACAAGGGAAAACAACATACTGGACCTGGTATTCACCACAAATCCATCATTAGTGAAGACATCATCAGTCATACCAGGCATATCTGACCATGCCATCATCATAACAGACACCGACATCAAACCATACTACCATACGGTTAAGCCTCGGAAAGTCTATATCTGGTCAAAAGCAAATTGGGAGGAGATGAACAAGGACCTAGATAAACTGGAAACCATAACAAGAAGTAAAATACTTAACAACGCAAACATAAATGAAGTATGGCTCACGTTCAAACAACACCTATTTGCCAGCATGGATAAAAACATCCCATCCAAACATGTCAAATCCAACAACAGGCTACCATGGATAAATCACAAGATCAGGAAAATGCTTAAGAAAAAACAAAACCTGTACAACCAAGCAAAACGATCCAAATCCTGGTCAAACTATCGCCACCACCAAAAAACATGCAAGAGAGAAATCAGGAAAGCAGAATGGAACTATATAAACAATGTAATATCTGAAGGAATGAATAAAAACAACTCCAAACCCTTCTGGAAAAATACGTAAAATCAAGGAAACAAGACAACATCGGCGTGGCTCCACTCAAAAAACAGGGTCATCTGGTAAACAACAGCCAAGAGAAGGCTCAAATCCTACTAGATCAATTTGCATCAGTCTTCACAAGGGGAACAACTAAAACACTTCCAGATACAAACACCAAAATTAAAGACCCAATCCAACAAATTACTATCAGAATAGAGGGTACGAAAAAATTGTTACAGAAGATCAATCCATCCAAAGCCTCGGGACCAGATAACATTCCGAATAGAATATTGAAACAAAGCGCCGAACACCTAGCACCAATATTCACACCAATCTTCCAATTATCACTAGACAGCGGCACCCTACCAGAGGACTGGAGAAATGCAAACATCTCCTGCATCTTTAAAAAGGGGGACCGACACTCAGCCGAAAACTACAGACCGGTGTCACTTACATCAGTACCGTGTAAGCTACTAGAACATATCATATGTCGCCACATGCTTAAACATCTGGAAAAAAATAAGGTACTGACATCTCTAAACCATGGTTTCAGATCTGGATACTCGTGCGAAACCCAACTTGCAATCACAATCCTCGACATGTTACAGTCATATGACAAAGGAAATCAGGTAGACATTGCGATCCTGGACTTCTCTAAAGCATTTGACACTGTCCCTCATGATCGACTCTTGCATAAAATCCACCAATATGGAATCCGAGGAAACATCCACAAATGGCTTACGTCGTTCCTTACGGAAAGAAAAATGCGAGTCCAACTGGAAGGCGAATACTCAAACAATGCACCAGTTGAATCCGGGGTCCCCCAAGGTACAGTGCTAGGACCTATACTCTTCTTGTGCCATGTAAATGATCTACCAGATGCAGTCAACTCATCAGCTAGGTTGTTTGCAGATGACTGCCTTTTATACAGAGATATAAACAACCAAAATGATCATAATAAGCTACAAGAAGACCTCAAATCACTCGAAAAATGGGCAGCCGACTGGGGTATGCGATTCAACGCCAAGAAGTGCTATATACTAAGCCTCAAAAAGAAGAGGCATCAATTCTACAGCGTGAACAACCATATACTGGAGCATGTACCATCAAACCCATACCTCGGCTTACAAATACAAGAGGACCTTAAATGGAAAGAACATATCACCAATGTCTGCAACAAAGCAAGCTCCACACTAGGATTCCTCAGGCGCAACTTACAACATTGCCCTAGAGAATGCCGCAAGACCGCATATATAGCACTAGTTAGATCCATCATGGAATATGGCTCAATTATATGGGACCCCTATACACAAAATGAAATAAAATTAACTAGAAGCTATACAAAGAAGAGACGCGAGATTCATCACCAAGGACTACAAGACAAGAGAAGAGGGATCCCTGACCAAAATGTTAAAAAATCTTGAACTACCACCACTACAAACTAGACGACAGCAACAACGGCTGATTTTCTACTTTAAAGTTGTTGAGGGGCAGATACCGGCACTCCCTCCAGGGGATCTTATCAAATTCCAAAGGCAGAAAAGACAAATCAGAGCTACAAGATATGACAACTTCGACACAAAAAACATCATAGAAAAACAAGTGAGAAACAACAAAAGAACAGTATCGGTACCACCTAGTAGAACTGAACAATACAAAAATTCACTGTTTGTACGCACAGCAATAGACTGGAACCATCTGGAAGACTCAATTGTGTGCGTCAGTAAAACTGAGGACTTCAAATCAAAGCTCCTCAGCCAGCGCGACTAGACCTGCACAGACCACCCCGTCACATAATAGCCCAAAGGGAATCTGTGACGTACCTATACAGATACAGATATCGACAACTATTTGCATCAAGTTTAAAGTAAACAGCACTTTTACGACGAGTGCTTTTGTGGTTAAGCACAAATTCGTAAGCTTTTTTTTTTTGTTTTTTGGGGGGGGGGGGGGGGGGGGCGAACGTTCCCGTAAGATTTTCGACTTTGAACGATACATCTTGGGTCGAAGTAAATTTGTGATGTAACGTACCGAATCCTAGTCAAAGAGTCCCCAAACCAAAACGTCCCCAAATAGTTGGTCAAAACGTCCCCAATTGTTGGTCAAAACGTACACTTTGCTGTTTCTTGACTGAGGCCATTGAAAAGAACCTGTGATGTTTTTTTCAAAACAAATTTATTGTTTTACAAAACATTAATTATAAATATCCCCGCTTCTGTCAGGCCGATATTTATGCGTGCCTCCCCTAATTTCGTGCGTGCCTTATGAATAGAAAACACTAATTAATACCAGTGCCGGGGAAATGGAAATTTGGACCCTAGGGTTAATTCTGTCACGGATCTCCTTTCAAAAGTGTCGGGATACTGATGCAGATGCTGAAGGCAGGCACGGGCGTTGATTGGGTTGAACGCGACTAACGATCGATGATAGGGATAGGGGTGGGGTGCCCCCCCCCCCCCAAAAAAAAAAAAAAAAAAATTAAATCTCTTATAAATGGAGACTTCTGGCGGGTTCTGGTACCCAAAAATCACGTTATTTTTTTGTTGGCTGTCGTTTTTAGCAGCATGTTTTGAATTCTCAAGTTCATCATTGAGTATCCAGTGATCTAGAATTATAGGTTTTAACTGCACAATTCTTGAAGTGATAACTTTATTACGTCAAGTTGATTGAATAAAGTTATTACTTCAAGAATCACGTAGTCGCAAATTACAACCGTATTTTCAGTTTCGTTTGATACGTCCTTTGAAAGACGTACCAAGCCCAAAAAATAAAAATACATTATTTGAGGTTGTTTTTGGACTGGAGGCGAGGGCAGGCCTAAACATTTGTAAATAGGGCCTATTAGCATCTCAGCAAATAATTGCGAAATAATTCTAACATACGGCCTACTATGGCTTACACAACTACACTACGACACAATCTGGAATTATTTCGCAAGAATTTATTGAAAAGCGCCGCCCGTTTTTGCATAATTAACTCAGTATTTTCGCCAGACTTGCGAATGCTGAAATGCTTAAAAGGGTCACTCACCAGACTTTATGTTGGTCATAATCTAATGAAATGATGTTAACAAATTTTAAAGCACACACGTACAGTCAACTCATTTAATTGACCATCCTGGTTTTTAACGCTATCTTTGACATGAACCAATGAAATAATTGTATAGGGATCAAAGAAGGCATAGAACAATAGACTACTGTTATATGACAGTCACATGGCTCGTGGAATAGCCAATCGGAATCAATGAAGCCTTTAATTAAATTATTAAGAAAAAGCTGTAACAAATAGGTGTAACGATAATTTTGTTGTTGTTTGTTTGTAGATTTTATGCAGCGTTATCTAGTAATATATACTATTATGAAAACGTTAACTGATTTTTCCAGCTTGTAGGAATATTTAGCTGAATTTTTCCCTGGATGGAATTTATTGCAAAAGGACTAAAAAATATCATTGGTTTATGTCACCGATATTGAAAGTGGGAGTGGCCTGTTACTTTATTTATTCTGTCCAAATTTGTCATTTGTTAATTCAGAATAATTGTGGGATAATTCTGGCATGGGGGAAACACATCGTAGAACTATCGCAGTTCTCAGACGACAAACGCATGTGTGGACGAATTTTTGGGGATGTAATAAAAGTCGCAGAAAATTAAAATTATACAATAGAATTAAAGTGCGTGGAGTCAGTGAGGGTTGCCTCGCCACGCGGTAAACCATGCACCAAGCAAGGATTGAAGCAAACTTGCCAGGCTGGAACCAGTGTACATTTTAAATAAATAAACATATGAATAAAGATATAACAACCCTTTAAGCGTTTTTAAGTGAATGTCTGTGAGTGTGGATTTTTTTTTTTTTTGTCGTTGTGGTCCGTTCCCCTGAAGGCAGACCAGATGGCCAAGGCTCAGCGTCCACTCCGCCTTATAGGCTGATGGGGAACTCCAATCCTTCAATAACACATATTGGTATAATTTTTCCTTTTTTATAACCGTTAGGGACAATATGTGCTGGGGCTGCTCCCGAACGACTGTTTGGGTTTCTTTTTCTTTTCTTTTTTCCTTAAGACAACCATCAAAGTGCGGTTTCAGTATTACCGTCCATATAAATATGCTCACGTTTCTAAGTAAAATACAGAGCAAAATCTCGTAGTTATGCACAATTCCAAGTCACTTTCCAGTTCGAGGTTATTGGAGAGTGGGGGGGGGGGGGGGGGGGGGTCTGACCCCAGTACCTTACTGTCCGTGCTCACGCTCAAACCAAGAAGATTATCGACCCTTGCTTCCGACCCTTGTGGATCCATAAGCAAATAAAGACATTCGGGTTGAAAGGGGATTTTAATCCCACATCGTCCTAGTGCGCTTTCGGCGCGCCCTGAAACTTTTCATTTATTCACTCATCCGATAATTAATTCCAGTCTGTTGAAGTCATGTTCATGCCCAGCTGAGCGCAGAGTATTGGTACAACTGACTTAGAATCCTAGAGTGCTAAATTAAATATGAAACTACGAAAGAAGGATAAATGAGTTGGGGACGTTTTGACTAACTCTTAGGGACGTTTTTACTAACTCTTGGGGACGTTTTGACCAATTGTTGGGGACGTTTTAACAACAGTAGTAGTGCTCGCACGTTTCACCCCTATTCTGGGGGATCTCATCGGGGGATCTCGGAAGTGACGTCATGTCACGTGACGTAGTGGCGCCATGTTGTGTTGTCATGGTAACCCGCGTGAGCGGCCATGTTGTGACGTCATCTCCATAGTGATACAAGGTATGAGTGCGCATGCACAGCGCGTGTTGTTAGGGTGATACGTGTTTCCGTCGTCCATTTTGTATACTGGAAGCCGCCATCTTGGTTTCTATGGTAGCACGTGATTGCTATGTTACCCAATGTTTCTGCAATGGGACGGGGTATGTTCGGATGGTGTGTTCCTTTGTAGAAGAGTAAATCTAATCACCACAAACAACCCGACAATCCTTCCAAATCACCAAAATCCACCCCAACGTTTACTATTTCGAATTCTTTCAAAATTCTCTGCCTTTATCTATATATGCAATAGTTATCGTTTATCTGGCCATGTTCCTTTATTATAGAGTATACTCCAGTAGCGTCGAAGAGCCTATCAACTGGAACAGTTTACCTTATTATTGCTATATTTAGCTATTTCTGGTCTATTCTTGTTAGTTCTGACCCTATTCCAAGTACTCTTGTTGTTTCATATATCTAGATTATAACTAACCAATCAGATTGCTTGATTTCCCATAGTCTGTATGCAGGGTTATCTCCCTTGTGTATAACAAAAGCAGTCCCAAAGCAAATAAGCTATCGAGCAGTTACTGATAAGTCATTGCTCGAACGACTCTAAGCCCATCGAGCAAATGAGCTATCGAGCAATTGCTCGATCGAGTGACTCCTCGAACGACTCTTCGACTCATTTCAGTATTTGAGGATACCCATGACCCGGTATTGTATTATTTGAGGATACCTATCCCAAACATCCCTTATAAGCTAAAGAGCCAAGAGAGTAATTGCTCCATGAGCAATTGCTCAAACGACTCGAAGCTCATCGAGCAAATGAGCCTTAGAGCAATTGCTCGATCAAGTGACTCGACATACTGCTCGAACGACTCGAAGGCCATGGAGCAAATGAGCTTTAGAGCAGCTGCTCGTTCGAGTGACTCCTCGAACGACTCTATGACTCATGTCAGAAAAAAGGGATTCTAGGGCCTAAAGGGATTCCGTAAGTAGGGCTTTTTCCCAAATAAGCCAAAGAGCCAAGAGAGTAATTGCTCCATGAGCAATTGCTCGAACGACTCAAAGCTCATCGAGCAAATGAGCCTTAGAGCAATTGCTCGATCGAGTGACTCCTCGAGCGACTCTTAGACTCATTTCAGTATTGGGGGATACTTGTTGGACTTTACATCCGGGTACTTCTGTTGGGGTAGTAGATAAAAAAAACAAACAACAATATATATAACATTTCATTTTTATTCAAGTATACAACTCAATGTCTCAATGCATTTCTCTTTGTAGTTCTTCTTGCATGGGCTAACCATTTCATCTTCTTGTGGGTTGGAGCTTCTTCCCATCGCATGGCTAGGTTCTTGATAAAACACATTCTCTCATTTGATAACTTGGTTTTGTTGGTTGCTTTAATTTCCTGTCTGGCATCTTTTGGTTCCTCTTTCTCTAGCTGTTTCATAGTAGTAACTTCAGTCTTCTTAGTAGTAACTTCATTTGTGGTTTGAGTGGAAACATCCTTCGTATCTTCAGTAGTAACTTCAGTAGAAACTTCATTCTTGGTGGTAACTTCTTTCTTTCTGGGAGATGGCATCTTTTTCTTGACTTCAGTAGAAACTTCGTTCTTAGTGGAAACTTCTTTCTTTGTGGGAGCTGGCATCTTTTTCTTGTCTTCAGTAAAAACTTCGTTCTTAGTGGAAACATCTTTCTTTGTTTCTGTAGAAGCAACTTCATTCTTGTTTGTATTGTGAGTCAGTTCTGTCCTTATTCTTGTGTTTACTGATCGGCCAGTATCCACACATCTTTGTTTCTTTCCACCAGCATCCATGTCTAGATTTTTTCTCTTGGCTGCATTTACCGCACGATTCACTTGTGTCAGTTCCTGGGAAGTCAACTTTACTCCAGCATCATTCTTGAAGATCTGTATATGTAAGTCATCTTTGAATCTGAGCACCGTTGTCGACACAGACATCTTCACTCTTCGACGTTCAAAACGGAAATGAATTTATTTTTATACCAGCACTCCTTTTATACTTTTCTAATCGTCTTCTTCTTCTTCTTCTTCTTCTTCATCTACTCGGAATGAGTAGTTTGACATAAGGTTGTCGAACAGAAATCTTCGCTTTTCCAAGGCATATTTCTGGGATTCTTCAAAGTCAAAATCCTCTTCTTCACGAAGATGCTTGGCAGTTTCTTGAATTTTCTTGTGAATTGAGTCGTTGCAAAAATTTCGAATGTACACAAGGGTATGAATGTATTTCTCACTAATGGCTTCTCTAACATTCTTTTGAAGTGCTCTATATGCTGTTTCAACTGCATCTTCACTATCCATTCCATCTTTGATATATTTGTTCATGAGGTTGTCAAAATCGTTTTGGTATTTGTCAAAGGCACTTTGAATGATACCTCCCATCATAGAAACGTCTTCTTCTTCGTCTTCTTCTTCTTCATATTCCATATCTTCTGATAGTTCCGACGATTCATCAGAGTCCGAATCTCTTGACCAATTTTTTGGTGCACAGTTGGATTGCATTGTGTCCGCACTCTTCGAAGGTCAGATTACAAATAACGACCCTTTTATAGGATATCGGACAGAGCATTGATGACAGGTTTGATCAAGTTTCCTAAAAATCCTCCTTTCTGTATGATCCGTCTTCTTTTCCGATAAGATAGTTCTGTCTTTGGTGAGGCAATTCTCCTTATTTCGTACTTGTGTGGAATCAGCTTAGCTCTCTCAGATTTGGTTATAGGTACTGCGCCCGTCAAGATGTTTGAAGCACAATCACATATCCATTGTATCAAATCATCACTAGCCATCTTCAGGATAGTCTTGGCTTCATATCGATCCACATCAGATAGGATTCGCAGTGTATCTAGATTTCTTTCTAATCTTGTAGTGTTGCTCGATTTTTCCGTTTGTCGGTTCGGGCAAACTTCTTCTTTGTGCCTCTTCAAGTTAAATTTTCGAGAAAATGTTTTCCCACAGTACTCGCAGTTATGTATCGCCATGTCTTCACTCTTTCGTGGTCGTAGAACAAATGAGTTTATTTTCACACCAACACCACTTTTATACTTTTTTCAGAGCTAGGACTGGGTTGATAAGCGCCGAGAGAAAGCAACTCTTTCGTAGTATACATCTTTTTATATCTGGAGAAATTCCATCATCCACTAGCAGCTTCAATACATGTTCGTATTTTCGCAGATCATCAAATTCAGCTAAATTCAGTGGTATCTTAACTTCGAGGATGTTGGTAGCACATTTACATAAACAGGTAATCAAATCTTCATCAGCAGCGCGTAGAACGGCATCGATTTCCACCTTGTCAGTACCCCGTAAAAATTCTAAAAGTGCTTTATTCTGGTCAGTCAGTCCAGCATCTCTCTCCTCTTCTGTTCTTCTTGGACAGTAATGTTCTTCATGTCTCTTCCTATTGTATGGCTGGGCGAACAACTTAGTACAATATCTGCAGTGGAGCCGACGATGGTCCTTTTCGTGTCTTCGAGCATTATCAGATCTTGAAAATAACTTGGAACAGTATCTGCATCGAACTGGTAACATGTCTTCACTCGACGACGGTCAGGACACAAATGAATTTATTTTCGTACCAACACCCTTTTTATACCTTTCCCAACAGAAGTACCCGGATGTAAAGTCCAACAAGTATCCCCCAATACTGAAATGAGTCTAAGAGTCGTTCGAGGAGTCACTCGATCGAGCAATTGCTCTAAGGCTCATTTGCTCGATGAGCTTCGAGTCGTTTGAGCAATTGCTCATGGAGCAATTACTCTCTTGGCTCTTTGGCTTATTTGGGAAAAAGCCCTACTTACGGAATCCCTTTAGGCCCTAGAATCCCTTTTTTCTGACATGAGTCGTAGAGTCGTTCGAGGAGTCAATCGAACGAGCAGTTGCTCTAAAGCTCATTTGCTTGATGGCCTTCGAGTTGTTCGAGCAGTATGTCGAGTCACTCGATCGAGCAATTGCTCTAAGGCTCATTTGCTCGATGAGCTTCGAGTCGTTCAAGCAATTGCTCATGGAGCAATTACTCTCTTGGCTCTTTAGCTTATAAGGGATATTTGGGATAGGTATCCTCAAATAATACAATACCGGGTCATGGGTATCCTCAAATACTGAAATGAGTCGAAGAGTCGTTCGAGGAGTCACTCGATCGAGCAATTGCTCGATAGCTCATTTCGAGCAATGACTTATCAGTAACTACTCGACAGCTTATTGGCTTTGGGACTGCTTTTTGTTATACACAAGGGAGATAGCCCTGCATACAGACTATGGGAAATCAAGCACTCTGATTGGTTAGTTATAATCTAGATATATGAAACAACAAGAGTACTTGGAATAGGGTCAGAACTAACAAGAATAGACCAGAAATAGCTAAATATAGCAATAATAAGGTAAACTGTTCCAGTTGATAGGCTCTTCTACGCTACTGGAGTATACTCTAGAATAAAGGAACATGGCCATTTAAACGATAACTATTGCATATGTAGATAAAAGCAGAGAATTCTGAAAGAATTCGAAATAGTAAAAGTTGGGGTGGATTTTGGTGATTTGGAAGGATTGTCGGATTGTTTGTGGTAATTAGATTTACTCTTCTACAAAGGAACACACCCTCCGAACATACCCCGTCCCATTGCAGAAACATTGGGTAACATAGCAATCACGTGCTACCATAGAAACCAAGATGGCGGCCTCCAATATACAAAATGGACGACGGAAACAGGTATCACCCTAACCACACGCGCTGCGCATGCGCACTCATACCATGTATCACTATGGAAACGACGTCACAACATGGCCGCTCACGCGGGTTACCATGACAACACAACATGGCGCCACTACGTCACGTGACATGACGTCACTTCCGAGATCCCCCGATGAGATCCCCCAGAATAGGGGTGAAACGTGCGAGCACTACTACTGACAACTCTTGGGGACGTTTTGACCAATTGTTGGGGACGTTTTGACCAACTCTTGGGGACGTTTTGACCAATTGTTGGGGACGTTTTGACCAACTCTTGGGGACGTTTTGACAAAAAAAATTAGGGGACGTTTTGGTTTGGGGATGTTTTGACCAGTACCCAAAGTACCAGTGCCAGTGTCATTAAAAAATGGCGACGCCCTTGGTTAAATCATGGAAAATATTCTGTGAATGTTGGCACCGTGTTAATTTTCCTTTGAGGAGAACAATTCTTTACCATGATCGATCTTGCTGTTCATCAACACACTCACACGGTATAACAAAATGTATATACGGGCATTGCACAGAAATTGTTTTAGGAGAAAAAAATTAGAGACGCAGCCTAAATTCGTTGTAGAATGTAGTCATTTGGGGGTTGTACTAAAATGAGACTGCAATAGTACGGTGCTACTAAATAACGAAAACAAACGAACATAAACGAGCACAAACAAAAACAAGTAAAAAATGGGAAAATATAGGCTAATAAAAATTTAAAAGGGGGTAGAACGTGTGTGTATGAGTATGTTTTACTATTGAGTGGAATTTTATCCACTTTTGATGAGTATTTTGGTCATTAAGAGGATTTAAAATGTGTTCCGAGACGCAGAACTTGTGTTAGTTAATTAGTCGCAGTTGACCCATTATGTGTACACTCCATATAAAAAAAATTATTCCAATGTCGACTGAGTGCGTTATGTAAGATTATATAACAGCAGGTATTTACTCATTAATCAGTGTTGATTGGGAAAACACCTCGCAATTTACATAAGTTTTCTTCACTAAATCCTTTTTCTGTGCCTGAAATATTTTTGGAGAGAATTTTCTGGATCAAAAGAATCCTTTAAATGTGAAAATCGGTCCAATAATTCACGTTTTGTGTTCTAATAAATCTTTTAAAAAAATGTGAATTTTGACGATCCCGTGAAGCAGTGTGGCTCTTCCATCTATTGGATTTACATGATATAAAATAGTCTGAACTCGCTTAATCGAGGTCATTGTTGTTGAAAAAAACATTCTGATTCTCAACCGAAATGGACGGGTACAGATAACTACACATTTTTCTTTTTGAACATACTGGCAATTTATCTGCTTTTCGTCCGGGATATAACATGATAATCCCCCCAAATGTAAAAATTAAAACACATTTTTTATTCTATCTGACAGCCGCTATGGAACCCCAAACCCGGGGGGAGATTATCTTCAAAACACGGATCAGATCCAATTTGGGTAAACCCGATCCATGCTTCTCTCATCTTTTTCCTGGAGCTACTTCAAAACACGGTATCATAATTCAACTCGGGACCATTCCGATCGATGAAGTGTGTCCCCACGGGAACGAAATGACGCCACCCAGGAATACATTACTTGAGTTTATGGTCATGAGAACAACGTTGTGACATCTTATTCAACCCGGGGAATCGGTCATATCAGCGGTGACTGATATTGGTGATAAAACGAGTTTTGGCTCCCATTCTTTTTTTTGGAGGGGGAGGGGGGCTGATTTTGAAAAGATTAGGGCCAAAACGCATGCTCTATTCAATTCGGCGAAACTCAAACCGTTCTCACCCTAACTCGGTGGTAGTGTTGCGGCATCATACTATGATGTGGATAATGAAACAGTCCACCAATAATATTAGCAACAAATAATAAAAAATAAATAAAGCTTGATGAGACGCGTGTTCATAGCTAATATTATTGGACTACTTGATCAAGACATCGTGTTAAGCACTAAATATCCAAAGTTTCAACTAATGAAGTCTCTTATTTGAAGCTAATATCATTGGACTCCAGACCGCGCAAGCACTAACTTTCAGGAGATTTTAAAAATGTTTCCTGTGAATATTTTTATATTTGGGGGGTGTGATATGATGAAACATAGCAAGTGTTTCGTTTCTTTTAACATTTTCTTGGGGATTAACAACAAACAAAGGATTTAATTTAACACGCCACTGAACAGAAGTAGCTAATTGAGCATAATTGTATACTGGTATGTCATATGTTCAACACCTTTTCTAAGGCTAATTTACTTATTAATCTGTCAAAGGGCCGAAGCATTTGAAGCATCTATTGAAAAGAAACCCATGCTAGCTGGGGAGAATTATTATTACCAAAACACCAACATACAGACGACAGCGTCTGGCCAAAATGTTATCAGTCTACCCAGTTTCCAGCCACGAAAATAAACATACTATTTCCAAGAAAAAACGTACCAAATGCTAGGAAGATAAATCCGGTGATCCAATAGTCTCCACCCGCCTACAGGACCAGGTGGCACTTGCAAGATAAATTCTTTAATAACAACTAAAAATTTGAATTTTTTTGTCTCAAAACAGAGCTTGGGACCCCTCAATGGAAAGACTCAAAATCCACTAGCTCGTTCCAATGAAGGGTCATAAGCTATGTTTTTGAAACAAAAACTTAAACATAATAAAATTTGAATGCAGATTTTTGTATAGCCTGAGTGCTGGCCAAATTCGGCCATTGGCGTTGTGAATTTAGTGAATTTCCATATTTTGTTTCAGTCACATAGTTTATGGCCCCTCATTGGAATGCTCCCCTCCCCCGTTAATGAGGGCCACAAGCTGTAAAAAAAGGAAAATATATAAAATTTTAAGGGAGAATTTTTCCAGGCGCGGCGGATCAGATTTAAAAGTGGAGAGATTATACTGTCGATCGTTGACTCACGGGAGGCGTGAATACGCCATGGTTACAGGGGTGGGGTGGGGTGGGGTGGGGGGGATAGAGACAGAGAGAGAGAGAGAGTTTGTGTGTGTGTGTGTGTGTGTTATGGACGTGGGAAGCAAATGTGGGCAAAATCTGTGTTTAAGGGGCAAATACCTACCCCTCCCCCTGCCCCCAGTGACGCCACCAATTTTTCATGCCTTTTTCAGATATTGGAAGTTGACAAGAAAATCCCATTGTGGGTGCCTTCCACTTCCTAAACTACACTATAAATTTGTTTACCGTAGGCCATGATTCGTATGTCTCTTCTTCTAAAATTTCATGATTCCGAAGACTGAACGTAATTTGAAAAAATCCACCCGAGTTGTTACGAAAATGACCGGAAGGAGCAGATGGATTTATTTATTAATTCTGTTTCATTCTCAATTTAGTTCGTCAAAAATAATTACTGAGGTAAACGTGAAGCAGCTTATCTGCAATGATATTAAATCATATGCCGAGTTCGTAATGATTCCGAGTCTGAAAAATAGGGGCCGCACTTCGTCAAGACAGGATGTATCGCCGAGACTGTCACATTATTGTTCTAAAAAAACATAGCAACGCACAGAATTTGTTTTATTTTAAAATACTTCCTCTATTCGGTAATTTTATTTAAAAATGTCTCGATGAAATGTTTCGAGAATGAAGGTGGACAAGATCATGTTCGATGGCGATAAACTTACCTTTAATTATACAGGGGGGAATCCAAATGACATATCGGCAAAACATTTTATTTTAATACGGAAACAAGTTAAATATCTCGAAAAATATTGGGCGAATTGTTTAAAAGCGGACATTATTCCGGGGTACAATGATCTGGAAAAGACAGATATAATATTTTTATATCATTATTTTATGAAATGCAGGTTTTAGAAATTCACTGACTGAAGACTAATATTACTAATCAGGTTCAGACTCTGGAAGAAATTTCTCGTCGAGCACTAATTGATTATGTAATGCTTCTCTCCTAACCGCACTTGGGTACCCCACTTTTCTACACAAAAAGTGGGGTACGCGAAGTGCGGTTTTATATGGAGTGTACACGTAATGCTGCCCTACTAAATAACGAAAACAAGAAACGCAGGGGATAATTAATTTGCTGTCAATATTGAATCGGATTGGCGCTTGCATAAATGGCTGGTTTTAAATTTTGTCTCTTTTATATTTTAAATATTTATTATTATTATTATTTTTTAACTGGGATCTATTTTAATTTTTTTTTTTTTTGCCTGTCTGCTATGTTGGATGTTTTATTGTTTGTCAAACAATTCTACTGATGTACAACATAGTTGTTTTTGTAATAAGCGACCCACTTTTGATTTTTTACATGCAGCTTTCTTGTATGGCTCTGTTTGTTTTTATAATGATAATGTAGGATCGCTTGAAGAAAACTCTTGATATTGGTTTGCATATTTGATAGCGGGTTTCTTTTGAACAAAAACTTGGTTGTTCTGGCAATATTAATTTTTCAAACTCATGTGCATACCCATCAGTATATAACATAGCTCATTTGCCCAACTTTTCAGTATGATCTTTGAGCCGATTACTACAATGTCTTCCACATTGTATCCTTGTGGTACATGTGGTGCTGACTTCATGAGATTAAAAGATCTGTGATCTGGAGAGCTGGTGCGATCTTTGGCGCATAAAGCTCAATGCCGCCAAAACTCCAAGAGTTACGTTCTTGAAAAAGCAAAGAAAAAAATGATTCCCCAATATTGATCTCCAGTTATATGATCACAAATTAGATGCAAGCAATGAGGTCAATTTTGGGGGATTTATACTTGGCAGCAATCTCAATCTAAACCGTCACGTAAACGCCATTACAGTTAGAGCTACAAAACGCATAAATTTTCTGAAGATGATCACATTTAAAAATTGGGGAGCAAACAACTTTAGACGTGCTTCTCAAGCTTTACAAATCATTTATACGCCCGGTATTAGAATATGGTGCCATAATAACAAGTGACCTGAGCAAAAACAACATTAATAAGCTACAGAGGGTTCAAAATCATGCCTTGCGCGTGACACTATGCAATCCCATGTGGACACCAATAAAGGAACTTCATGAGCTTGCAAAAATAGAAACTATCGAAACCCGATTAAAAGACCTACAAAACAAAACCCTCAACAGACTCCAAGATAGTGAACTAATGGTTGAGCTGAAGAACGAACACCAAACTCTTAATAGAAAAACAAAATAAGTTTCAGAAAAATAAAATTTTGAATATTAAGATTGAGTCTGTGAGGACTGCCTCGCAACTCTACAGAAGCACGATTGAAACGCGATTAAAAGACCTTCATAACAATTTAACAAAACCCCCAGCAGACTCCAAGATAGGGAATTAATTGTACAGCTGAACGAACACCGAACCCCTAACAAAAAACAAAATAAGTCACAGAAAATTAGGATTATTCATTAAAATTAAATTTGTGGAGTCCGTGAGTATTGCCTCACTACTTAATGAGAACTTTATGAGTAAGGATTGCCTCGCAACTCTGCGTGTGGGGAATGGGCTCCAAAGAAACGCCACCCCAAACGACTCCCAGCTTTCAAAAACATATATTGGCGGATTTTTCCCTTTTTGTACCTGTTAAGGATAATATGCCGGGGCTACTCCCAAATCAGCGAATGTTTGTGTTTCTTTCTCTTTTCTAAGATAATGACAAAACTGTGATTTCTGTATTACCATAATTATGCCCTCCTCTCAATGCAAACACACAGAGTAGAACTCTTGTAGTTATGCATAATTCCCAGTCATCTTCCAGTTCGAGGTTTTCAGGGATCTCAACCCACTACCCTACTGCCAGTGTGTAAAAAGTACTGGTCCTTGACATGGACCATGCATGCTATCGCATCAGCTATTGGGCGGCCTTTGAGGTCTGTATATCCGACAGAAAATGGTCCAGCTGACGGGAACATCAAAATTCTAAACACGGTTTTCCAACGAAGGATAGGCACTAAGCATGCATCAATTTCGTTTTGTGGGCAAGTGAACAGACAGATGTCAAAATAAATCCTAATCATTTTGTGCCACTTGTTCCATCTCTGTCAGTTCCACCAGTTTTTCATGTCATTCCGGATGTTCCTGATTTGGTTACTGGGCGAAGCAAGGAGGTAGCTACTGCTCTGATTCTATATCAGAAAAAATGAAAATAAAAAAGACAATTTTAAACCAGCCATGTTAAACTTGTGTTGACATGCCGGTCCAAAGCCCGGGTAAATTGGTGATGTGAATTGTCATGTAAGTAGTAATAAATATATAAAATATAAAAGAGATAAAATTTCAAATCAGCCATTTATGCAAGCGCTAATCCGATTCAATATTGACAGGTAATTAATTATCCACTGCGTTTCTTGTTTTTGTTATTTAGTAGGGCAGGTCAACTGCGACTAATTAACGAACACAAGTTCTGCGTCACACAACACATTTTAAATCCTCTTAATGACCAAAATACTCATCAAAAGTGGATAAAATTTAACACATGAGTAAAACATACCCGTACACACACCCTCTACCCCCTTTAAACTTTTATTAGACTGTATTTTGCCATTTTTTACTTGTTTTCGTTTGTGTTCGTTCATGTTCATTTGTTATCGTTATTTAGTAGCACCTGCAAAAGTATGTTATTTCGTTGCTACTAGAAACCGGAATCACCCGGAATCCCCTTTAAAGACCGGAATCACCCGGAATCCCCTCATATTTTACTACATATGCAAATGCAAAGCCTTTATATAAGAAATGTCTCTTTGTGTTATCTAATCAGTTGTTTCTAATGTTTTTTTAATCTTGTTTTCTTAGCTGTGACTGTTATCAACTTGATTTTATTCCCCCCCCCCCCCCCCCCCCCCCACACACACACACACACACACACACACACACACACACACACACACACACACACACACACACACACACACACACACACACACACACACACACACACTCATTCCAATGAATTTCAAGTTTGATAGTAAATTCTCGCTTCTCGGGGTATGATGTTTGTTTTGTATTGCCGATGCATGATAAAACATCGAGTTCAAAATGACGCCACAAGTTACTTCCCTTGGAAAATGTTTTGATCGAAAAAAAAGCTTCTAAACGAGGAAGACTCTTTGCTAACCGCTTCGTGTACCCTGAAATCCTTTGAAATTTACTAAATCTTGAACGTGGAAACTTAGATAGGATTCCATTGCTAAAAGTGATATATATGGCGAAAATGTAGTAAAATATGAGTCGATTCCAGGGTGATTCTGGTCTTTAAAGGGGATTCTGGGTGATTCCGGTTTCTAGTAGGACCCTGCTATTTTGGTTATATTCACTTCAAGGTATTAATACTGTGACTGAAAAATTGTACTACATTCAGCTACATAGTGGAAACATTGACACACACATCTTCTCATTATTCAAAATGTTGCATTCAGTTCTTATGTGACTGGCTTCTAGATGTTCAAAATCTATCGAAATGCGTCACAGAATCACAGGTACTCGGCACAAGCTGGGAAATCGAAAGAAAAATTATATTTGATACCATTTTTGAATCTATGCTGACGTGCCCCTGTAATGGCATATAAATATTAACAAGGTCAACAACTTGCTTTTCGAAACGATAGCACTCATCTTTGTTTTTCCCCCCTCAAATTTGATTCACACAATGTATCCAACAGTACCCGCTATCAATATAAAGGAGAATGAATAAGCTTTACAGTGGTGTATTACATGACCGTTGGGTGTTCTTGGGTTTTTCATGATAACTGGGAGAAGTCGCAGAAAAGGCCGAAAAACATTTAGTCGGACAAAAAAGTGCACAGTGAAATGAGGTTTACGAGCGCCAATTATCCGATTTATTATAAATAATTCGAGGTCCCATTGATGTGGAGGGCAGATTCAAATATTAACCATATGCCTTTATCAGTTACTAATCTCGGATCCACATTTATTCATTTCTGGCGATGGGGCTGGGATATTGGCAACCAGGGCCTTCTGTTCAGCAGATGCCAGTGACATCTCCTGTTAGCTGTCACTCTTGGGATCTTCCTCCGGTGTTTTCTCACTGTGTCCCAAGTCTGGCTGTCGATCGATGCTTGTGGTTGGTTTCAGAGGATGGGCAGTTGGGGACTTCTTTCTCGCAGAGGCCAATGGCAGGTTCCTGTCATTCTTGGGACAATCCTCCGGTGTCTTCTTATCGTGTCCCAGGTCCAGCTACTGATTGATGTATGTACACCATCAGTCTCTCTAGAGGATTTGTAGACAGGGTCTTCTGTTTTGCAGAAGTCAATTAATGCCTTTGGACTTCACTCTTGGGACTGTCCTCCAGTGTCTTCTCACCGTCTCCCTACTCTGTCTGCTGATAAAAGTTTGTCATCGGTCCCTTCTGAGGATTTGGGTTTTTCTTCTAGAAGGTCCATTGGGAAGACACTCCATTAGGCACGGCTGCTCCGACAGTTTCTCAGGGTGAGCTGAGACAGGCCGTTATGGCGCTCACCCTGTTGCTTTCTAGCAACCCTCAAGTTGGCTTCCTGGTGCCCCCTGAGGCACAACCTCCTTTGGTCAGTCGCAGATTCCTTGCCTGGCCCTTTGGATGCTGTTCAGCATTCACAGGAGGTTTCTGCTGGTCAGCCAAAATTGTCTCTTCCCCTGTGAAATTTTCATGAACAGTTCATTAATTGTTCATGAACAGCTGTTCATGCACTGTTCCTGAACAGTTCATGCACAGTTCGTGAACATTAAATGGCAGGTTTGTTCATGAAATCGCCCATGAACTGTTCTTGAACTACAGTTCATGAACTGTTCTTGAATTAAAATGTTCATGAACTGTTCATGAACACTTTCCACGAAATTGTTCACGAGCTGTTCCTGAACTAAAGTTCATGAACTGTACTTGAATTAAAATGTTCATGAACTGTTCATGAACACTTGTTCATGAAATGTTCAACACTTTATGAACTGTTCCTGAACAGTTCTGGAACAGTTGCTGAACAGTTCAGAGAGCTAAATTCTATGAATTGTTTCTGAATTCCTGTCAGTTAGCTGTTCATGAATTTAACAAAGCACAAATTGAGAATTCGTTTATTTATCATTATACATTACATGTATATTCAGTATCAGATGAGCTGGATGAGCCAGTATAACTGTTTAATGGTTGTATAACCCATATTAGGTACCCCAATGATACCCTGAGTGTCGTTTTATTGGTTCTTTAATGGCGTGGACAGATGTGGAGTCGGTACAATGTTTCGAAAAATTGTACCAAAAAACAAAATTTGCAAGCACCCAGAAAAAATTTGATTTTAGCCTCTCTGACCATCCACCCACCCCAGCATCACCCTTGCAAAAATAACCTGAAATTTCTTGGGATATCCTGGGAGTTCCAAAGATAAAAAGTTTGAAAAAGCAGAGATTTAACCTGAGGTATCTAAGGATTTCCCAAGATATTGAAGCTTGGAAAAGCTCAGAAAACCATGGACAGTATTTGGACAAGAAATCCTTGGATAACAGATATCCAAGCTTTGCTTCAGGCTTACTCCTATAGGAAGAAAGCTGGGAAAAGCTGAGATTTTCAAGCTGAGAATAGCTGGGAAAAGCTGAGATATGTCAATTATCCCTTGTAAAAAAATAACCTGAGATTTCTCAGGATATCCCGTGATTTTCCAAGATATTGAAGCTTGGAAAAACTCAGAAAACCTGGGATTATTATGATAGTACATTGCTTCAAGCTTACTACTATCAGAAGAAAGTAGGGAAAAGATGAGATTTTCAAGCTTGGAAAAGCTAAGAAATGCCATATGTGTGAAAAAATATCAGTTTGAGATCGCTAATTTTCTGATTAATCCTTTACCCAACAAATCGGCCACATCCGTCCACGTAATATGCAAATTCAGCAGCTGGAAAATTATTACTTTTCAAAATATTTCAACAAACCCTATCATGTGACTTCTCTTTGGAATGAGCTCATCGAGGTTGTTCCAATGAGGGGTTTTGAAATTTTTTCAAAATTTAAAAAAAATGATATTTACATGTAAAATAAATTGTGATATCACCTGTGTTGGGTAAAGGATTAAATAAGACAAGAGACCCCCCAAAAACCGCTCACCTGCGAAAGTGGTTAAAAGAAGTATTTGGGATCAAATTCAGTTAGACATGGTTCATCAACACTACAAAGGAATGAATCCATGAGAGGCAAATTTTATGTAAAAACACTTAAGGAATTGATTTGAACAAACCTGAACCTAACCACCTAGAGATGATGTATACCAAATATGAGAGGATTCTGACTGGAGCATCTGAAGAAGAATATTTTTAAAGAATATTCCACATATTGCACTAGTAAATTTGGGCTCTCATAGGAACCCCAAATATTAATCCAGTGACTCGATTTGAACAAACTTGAATCTGACCCCCATAGAGATGTTGTACAACAAATATGAAAAGATTTTGACTGGTGGATTTGAAGAAGATTTTTTTGAATTTTTGAAAAAAAAGTATGGGTGCTATCTTGAGTTATGCCCCTTGTGGTGCCCCCTGTTGGTGTGGCAAGTTTATTTGAACAAATTTGAATTGACATATGAGGAGTAAGGGTAAAGTATCTTATTAGTTTGAGTGTGCACACTGGTCATCACAATTGGAATGCAACATGGAAAATATCTTATGATTTTGCAATTGTTCATTTAAAGGTGCCATTGGCACTTAACCATGAATAATTGCAAAACTGTTGGTAGCATATTTAATAGCCAATATTTTAGAAGTATTCTATTAAGAAGCACATCATATTAAGTTCCATAAGGCTTCTTATATATACAATTAAAACTAGAAGTCCTGTCATGAATAGTGCACTTATCTTGGCTTAATTGCGCGTTGGAATTGCGCGCAATTGCCATATTGAATGGCATCCAAATCACGGCAGGTTTTCCTGGTTACTCATAGCAAACACATGCAATGTTTCTGCCAATGGACCTCCGGGTTACCCGGAGGTCCATTGGCTGAAACATTGCTTGTGCACTGGCCATATGTACAGAATTTGATAGCTTTACTATGGCCATAACGCGTAGATTGACGCGCAGATCAATAGGGTCTGTCCGTCTTTAACAACTTTGGACCTTCATATCTCAGTCAGTGGATGCTGGATTTAGATTTGGTATGCTGATAGACCAACATGGGGGAAAGGATATACACAAGTACATGTAACAGGTTTTGTCCATTTCTTTTTCTTCCAGAGTTACATGTATGGGCCCTTTTCTGCTTTTTTCAACTTAGAAACCCTTGGTGGGGGATACTGGTGACGTTGCACCCTGTTCCCCTTGAGATGTACTACATTGTATCTTGGATGAAGTGCTTCTGCAGATGCACTGCTGTACCACTGCAGAAACACTGCCAGCTGTAGAGTACACTACAGAAATGTGAAGGCAGACTTTTAACAAATTCCACTCTCCTTACCAACAACTAATGTCTAAACTTTTCCCAGCTTTTTCTCAAAGCTCAGACTTTAGCAAAGTACTTCTATATTAAAGTCAGAGCTTTTTCCAAATATGCCTAGTTTTGTATTACTCTAAAACTAAAGTCTGAGATTTTCCTAACTTTGTTGCAAAGCTGAGACTTTAAAAAACCTACTACTATATCAGAGACTGAGCTTTTCCCAATTATTCCCAGCTTTGTATGATTCTAAAACTAAAGTCTGAGCTTTCCCCAACTTTATGAAAGCTTGGACTTTTCACTGTTTTGAAATCCATGCTTACAGTACGTGGAGAGTGGATTGTAACTAAATCACCCGCGGAGTGGAGTTATCACCCAAGCTATAACTTTCAAATATTGTACATATCGACAAAAACACAAGCAATGTTTCAGCCAATGGACCTCTGGGTTAAACCCGGAGGTCCATTGGCTGAAACTTTGCTTGTGCTGGTTATACTTTGCCACAAATTTGCAATTATTGCTTGGGTGGAATCCCCACTCTGCGGTTGATTTAGTGATAATACACTCTCCACGTACTGTATCCCAACTATTCCCAGCTTTCATTGAAGTCAATTCTTGAACCTGAGAAATACAAATTTATTTATTAAACAAAACTAGGACAAAGGGCAGATATCCTTGGATTTCCAAGGATTTCTAAGCTTTCTGAGAAAAGCTTACAGACTCATTTCTGCAAGGGAGCTGAGTGTATTAATTTTTTTTGTAGACCCCCACCGGTCTTTCCTCAAGATTAGTGAATTCCCACTAATACACATGTTACCAAGGGAGGCAATTCTATCAATGGAAAGATACTTCTTTTTGGCATAAGTCACATTGTATAAACGGCGTCCAGCGGGTTTTGGTGTTTTTGTGTATAGCTTGCGGTTATTTTTTTTAGAAAAGAGACATTGCGGAAGACGGAAATCGCAAAGAGGTAAGTTTGCATAATTAAAATTGAAATAAATACGGCATATTTGTTACGAGATTGACAATAATGCATTGTATTATAATCATGGAATGGGGTAGTTTATTTGGCATAAGTGTTCGGGCATGATTCAGGTGTAAATGCACAGATTCTAAAAAAAAGCGGTTTCGGAGTTCTTTACATGGAAACTAAGGTAATAAATTGTATAACCAGGCTTCTGGTACACGGAATAATCTCTATGGAAACATTAGCGCACGTGCGTTGTCTCGTATCGGGAGCATATCTATCGTAATTTTTTCGTTTCCGTGACAGGGGTATCTTGACCTATTGGCGGTTATTTTGTGTAGACAACGAGATGTGGATGCTGCCGTTAAGTGTATATGGAGGCGGTGATTTTGTGTTAATTCGGTGGGGGTTGTATTTTTCAGACTACAAACAAGCTTTAAATGAATAGAATAACAGTAGCAGAAGTTGAAAATAGTGATGGCTGCCTGTTTTGGGGTGGGGCAGAGTGCTCAGGCAGTATATACTTTTCCTTTTTTCTCTGTAATGAGTGCTCTGAAAAAGACATGTCCCTGTTTACCAAGTTAGTTTTGACTGTGCTGCAGGGCCTCACACATTACCGAGTCTAGTAACAGTATGTATGCCTAAGGACACAACTCATGTCACCCCGGCTGAGATTCGAACCGTTATCACCGGAACCTTCGAATTACGAGTTCCATTTCCTACCAACCGAACAACCCAGCTTATACTTATTATAAGTATATTTTCATTTCACATGACCTGCGCTGGGTAGCTCATGCATTTGGTAGGAAATGGGACCCGAGGATAACTGTTCGAATCCCAGCTGGGGCGACATGTGTTGTGTCCTTAAGCAAGGCACGTCCTCCACATCGCCCAAATGGGGGTACAATGGCGCCGTGTGCTAAGACATATCACAGGTTGATGGCACACATGCTTTCAACCAATGGTAATCTGCTGGGTGGTGATTCGCCGCTACTCGGTGGTTCTCTCCAGTTCCTCTGGCTTCCTCCACCTGTAACACTGGTCGATACGATACGACCCTGGCTGTTAAAGTGTCGTAAACACCAAGCAAATATTTTACATGACCATTCTCTCAGATTTCTATTAATAACACATACTTGTCCTTTTCAGTACACAGTTTTACCTCCGCTCGAGCAATCCTTCCACGAGCTGTTGGAATATATAGGGGAAGCATGTGGTACATCATTGCCTACATCCCCAGGGTGCAAAGATCTTGAGACAGGAGCTGAGGCAACTGTGGCAATACCAAGTACAAGCAGTGAAACAGCTACATCATCAGGGGGAATGACAAATCCCACCAAATCAAAATGCAAGAAACTTGAGAAACAGTTCACATGCAAGCCTTGTGCATTTGGAACCAAATTTAGAAGCAGTTTGCACCGCCACAAGAAAAGTATGCATTCCTCTGGAGCAAAAAAAAAACCGTGCAGCACGCCCTACTGGCTGAGTATTCGTTTGGGATCAATGTGCAAAGGTGTATAGTACATGCGAAGGGTTAAACGCAGATGTTCAGTTTGTGCATGACAAATCAACAAAGTTCACGTCGTGTACAGTGTGCAGGAAGAGGTTCATTTGTAAAACGGGACTGACCGCGCATATGGGTCAACATTCGGGGCTTCATATAAATGCACGAAGTGTAGATTCACATTCTCGTACAAATATTCACTTAGCCATCACATGAAAACCTGCAGCCGTTAAGATGAGGGCCACAGATGCACAGTATGCAAGTCAGTGTATTCATGTGTATTTTGGACGATGACATAAAAGCTAAGCATAGATTTGAGTACAGATATGGTTGCACCTGTGGGAAATGCTTCCGGTACAGATCAAGTGTCTCCAAACACAGACAGAGGTGTGGGTTCTCATCAGCTCAGTAACTCTGTGATTGCATCACTCTACAAATAACCCAAAATTATGGCTCCTTGGAAGAACATATTGGTTCTGAGACTGAATTAACAAACAAATATTGTAGTTGCGAACCCAACTGTTTTTTTGTGGAACCATGTTGGTGCACAGAATGGTCCAAGAAATCATTTAAACTATCTGACACATTGTCCCAATGATAGCACCTATATGCGGCATGAATTACATCCTCCATCTTCAAATCACTGAAAATACAGAAGATAAAGATCGATGAGTATAAATTTTGCAGGCCACGAAATTTCACGCGAACGATCGTTTCGTTCGTGGGATGGTTATGCAAATCCAAAAACCCGCAAACGATGTTTTGTTCCCGCAAAAAATATGACGTAAACGAAATTTTGGAGTCCGAATTTTTGTTGTACTTTGATGTGTCAGTGTGCCGTGGTACCCTGATCGCCAGATAAGAAATACAACGAATGAGTATGAAGTAGAAGTGGTAGTTTGTCCTGTTGCTTGAACTTATATAGTACTGTATTTTACACATGCGATTCTAAACACAACATTTCAACATTTATTTTCACGGACATTATGTAAGTATAGTAACTGATTGCACGAAAGCATGACACATACCAACCATTGTGGGTTTTTCCGTCGTTGTGTTCTATTTGATATTGGTGTAGATTCAGTGTGCTTTCCCCCTCATTATTGTTGCGTGCGAAATCGGCCCAGTTTTTTTCATATCTTATGGATCAAACAAAGGGATGTAGAGGTTGAGATTGAAGACACTAATTTTAGAATTTGCTCTTAAATAGTATTTGCCGTGGCGTTGATATGGAAATACAGAAAAATATTCCAAGGACAAACTTGATCTAACGTTAAACATTTATGTGGGTCGAAATGGCATGGGCCTGGTACACCTTGTTTGTTTCACTAATAGACTTCAATTTTTTGGTAAACCCACATGCACTTGTGTTTGTTTTATTTTTTATTTTTCAATGCTTTATCATTATGGATGCAAGACTCCACGGCTGGGACTCAGCCCCAGTCCTGAGGTCTTGCATCCATTGATGTTTATCAGCGAAAGAATCTTATACTGACTCCAGCCTTCCTTTGCTGACATTGACAACACCAGCCACTGGTATTGTCTACGTCATCAAAGGAAGGCTCGAGTCACATGTAATATTCATTGATTGCGGAAAGGCTTCTACGTCTGTATTCATTATTGCTCTAATTTATTACAATGAATACTAGTCCCTTTAAATATTTTGTTTCTTAATGGTTTTATCATATTGGCATAAGCGTACACCTGTACAACTTATGTCAACCACTGGATATTTCATCTCATGTCTTGTTTTAATCACGTAACCTTTTGCGTAACCAATTGGCTGTGCAAAAATAATTAACATGAACGAAAAAATGGGTTACGCAAGCCCAAAACACGCGAACAAAAATGGATTCCGTAAATGTTTGAAATTTTGTGACCTGTTTCGTGCACATTGAATGACCGTCAACCACAATTATGTATATATACCTAAAAACTGTATCTGTATACACAAAACAACTGTACACGATCATCTTGATACCACCTAATTTTACCCATTTATAGTGCATTAATTCCATGTGAAAAATTACTGAAACTCTTCACTTATGTGAACAAGGTATTCATGTATATCTAGACGTTGTCATTTTGCGACTTAGAAATGAAAAAAAACCATTAGGAACGAATAAGTACGTTTGTCGTGAAAATGAAGAATTATCGACCTATTATAAGAAATATTGAACACAATTATTACCTTGAAAATGAAAAAAAACGAAGATATTCATTCTGTTGAAGGAAATGGAATCACGTTTTGAATAAATACATCGTTTGTAAGTTTCCAGGATCGACAATTATGGTTTACATTGATATTGTCAACACCACGTGCGTGACAATGAAAGCAAAATAACCGCAAGTTATCCACAAAACAACAAAACCTGCTGGACACCGTTTATACAGTGTGTAAGTGGTCAATTAGAATAGATGAAATATCCTAAAGTAATGCGCAATTGGGTATTTTCATGTAATAGAAACTCTCAGGGCAACTGATAGAATGTATACAGTACCCATACATGTATATATTTTGCAAACAAGTAAAATTATTTTGTTTCATGTACATGTATATATTGTGCATTTGCTTCTTGCGACTTGGATTGCTTGTCTGCTGGAATTTTTCATAAGCTTACAGTTAAAACTAGAAGTCCTGTCACGAATAGTGCGCTTATCTAGGCTTAATTGCGCGTTGGAATTGCACGCAATTGCCATATCAAATGGCTTCCAAATCATGGCATGTTCTCATGGCAAACACATGCAATGTTTCTGCAAATGGACCTCCGGGTTACCCGGAGGTCCATTGGTTGAAACATTGCTTGTGCACAGGCCATATGTACAGAATATGATAGCTTTACTATGGCCATAACGCGTACATTAACGCGCAGATCAACGTGTTATTTGTGCGCATTTCATGACAGCAGTCACAGCACTTCTAGTTTTAACTGTATTGATAATCTTTGCCCATCATAATGTCCATGATCTGTTCTTCTTTTGTTCTGGAATTTATTCATGAATTTTTATTGAACAACTGTATTATCTTTGTTCATGAACTGTTCTGCATTTGTTCTGGCATTTATTAATAAATTTTTAATGAACAGCTGTATTATCTTTGTTCATGAACTGTTCTGCATTTGTTCTGGCATTTATTAATAAATTTTTAATGAACAGCTGTATTATCTTTGTTCATGAACTGTTCTGCATTTGTTCTGGCATTTATTAATAAATTTTTAATGAACAGCTGTATTATCTTTGTTCATGAACTGTTCTGCATTTGTTCTGGCATTTATTAATAAATTTTTAATGAACAGCTGTATTATCTTTGTTCATGAACTGTTCTGCATTTGTTCTGGCATTTATTAATAAATTTTTAATGAATTGCAGTAATCACCGTTGTTCTTGAACTGTTCTTCATTTGTTCATGGTGATTTCAGGAACTGTTTATGAACAAGTACGATATTTATTTGTTAATGAAGTGTTCTTTATTTGTTCATCAACATGTTCATGAACATTTCAAGGACTGTAGTTCATGAACTTGGTATATGAATTTTTCATGAGCAGTTCATGCATTTGCACCATCTATCTTTAAGTTCTTAATCCAATCATGTATTATATACCATATAGTATGTGATTGGATTAAGAACTTGATGATAGATGGTGCAAATGCTCCAAGTCTTGCAGCTGCACAAAAACGTTTTGTTCTTAGCATTGGCACCTGACATATTCCAGACAGATCTGTCGATTTCTGACATGCAGGTTTGCGTACCAGTATTCGGTATTCGATGTAGTGACTTGGAGTTACACACGTAGATATTGCCAACTGTAGGCTACATTTATAACATGATTTGCAACCTATCTTTAGTACATTGAAATGTATATGAGCCTGTGAAGGTTAGTTGACAACTTGACATGGTACAGTGGAGCCCACGTAATTGGATATCTCTTAATTGTATATCCCTGTTAATTGAATATAATTTCCCAACACAAAACCATTTACCTTACCTTCAGTACAAATTTGGCCTGTTAATTGAATATAGGTTGTAGAGTAAACTCCTGTTAATTGAATAAAAGCAACTTGTAACATGTCGAGAAATTATCCTGACTTTCCTTATTAGCTCAACTTTGGCGAAGCCAAATTTGAGCTTATGCCATGGCCCGTCGTCCGTCTGTCCGTCAACAATTGGATACGGCTCGGGCTAGAGGTCGTATTTATGAACCGATCTTTACGAAACTTCTTGGGTACCTTTGTTATGACTGTGGGACGAGAACGAGTGTTTTTGGGTGCGGTCCAAAATTCAAGATGGCTGCCAGCTGCCATTTTGTACCGACGATGCAGAAATCTGTTTTTTGTACAGAACTTCCATATGAAAGTTCTGATTTGAATAATTTTTTGTATGAATGTTTAGTACCATGGGATACATCACATATAATACGGGTTTTTTTCTCGTGCGTAAATTATGCAAATTAGACTAACTTTGATGTTTTTTGGTGTTACTTTCAGCACTGTAAGTGCAAATGCCAATACGGCTCGGGCTAGAGGCTGTATTTATGAACTGATCTTTACGAAACTTCTTGGGTACCTTTGTTATCACCGTGGGACGAGAACGAGTGTTTTGGGGTCCGGTCCGAAATTCAAGATGGCCGATTGCAGCCATTTTGTACGAAATTTGGTGCAATCAGATTTTTGCACAGAACTTCCATATGAAAGCGCTGATTTGAATAATTTTTTGTGTGAATGTTTAGTACCATCCATGGGATACATCACATATAATACGGGGTTTTTTCTCGTGCAGAAATTATGCAAATTAGATGAACTTTGATTTTTTCAGTGCTGCTTACACACAGTAAGTACACATGTCAATACGGCTCAGGCTAGAGTCTGTATTTATGAACCGATCTTCACGAAACGTCTTGGGTACCTTTGTTATCACCTTGGGACAAGAACGAGTGTTTCTGGGTGCGGTCCAAAATTCAAGATGGCTGCCAGTGGCCATTTTGTATCGAAATTAGGTCTAATCAGTTTTTTGTACACAACTTCTATACGGCTCAGGCTAGATGCCGTATTTATGAACCGATCTTTACGAAACTTCTTGGGTACCTTTGTTATTACCGTGGGATGAGAACGAGTGTTTTTGGGTGTGGTCCGAATTTCAAGATGGCCACCAGCAGCCATTTTGTACCAAAATTAGTGCAATCAGTCTTTTGTACAGAACTTCTGTATGAAAGTTCTGATTTGAATAAATTTTTGTATGAATGTTTAGTAACATGGAATACATCACATATAGTACGGGTTTTTTTCTCATGCAGAAATTATGCAAATTAGATGAACTTTGATTTATTCAGTGCTACTTATACTCTGTAAGTGCACATGTCAATACGGCTCGGGCTAGAGGCTGTATTTATGAACCGATCTTCACAAAACTTCTTGGGTACCTTTGTTATCACCTTGGGACGAGAACGAGTGTTTCTGGGCGTGGTCCAAAATTCAAGATGGCTGCCAGTGGCCATTTTGTACCGAAATTAGGTCCAATCAGTTTTTTGTCACAACTTCTACACAGCTCATATTTGTGAACTGATCTTCACGAAACTTCTTGGGTACCTTTGTTTTCACCTTGGGACAGGAATGAGTGTGTTTTGGGGTGCCTTTGTTATCACTGTGCTGTGAGAACAAATATTTTGGGGTTCAGTCAGACCCACTCTGGGACTCAAAGATTTTTTTCTAGTTTAGCATCTGACTGTCACCCTCCTTTACAATACTTTACCTATACATTTGTTACAGGCAAGGGTCAGTATTTATGTACAGACCGTTACAATACTTTATGTGTACCTTTGTTATCAGGTCATTACCTAGATGTTTGTCATTGCTGTGTCACATACTATACATGTACATGTCTTTGTCTTGACAAGTTGAGCTACAGTGTCATTGACACTTTCATTTTTCTTTTGGTTATAGACCTATCTGGCCTCAATACATCCAATACAGGCATTTAATCTATTATATCTTGTTTGACAGAGCTCATGGAGCTCTGTCAAACAAGATATAATAGAATGAATGCTAAGTTCATCTCTAGAATACAGGAAAGTGACACAATCCATGTTAATTGAATACTCCTGTTAAATGAATAATTTTCATTGGCAAAATGGCTATTCAATTAACAGAGTTCCACTGTAATTCTGAATTCACTTTCTTAATTGTCTGTCATCAGTCATTGTCACTAGCAATATGCATACCATTACCCATTGGAATTACGAAACCACTTATACATGTATGTACAAGTACCCATGTTCTGGACATTTTGGCCCATATCTTACACATTGGGTATTACCCAAATTACACAATGTGTCAGATATAGGCCCAAGTGTCGAGAACATGGTAATTGACTTTAATTGTATAAGTGGTTTGGTATTTTCAGACATTGTCATTTCAGAGATCAAAGGTTAAAGAGGTTATTTCTCTAAAACACTTATTCGTTTCATCAAGGATCATTGTTTTTGTCCTGGATGCAAGCTGTCAGGTTAGAGAAGATGGCTGTATGAAACGCGTTTTAGAAAGTGTCCCTCTCAACATCTAACCTCAAAAGCAGCAGTGTCTGACTTTATAAAATGGCTTATTGTTATCAGTAATGTATATTGTAGACTACATCATCGCGTAACCATTTACCCCAACTAGAAGAAAACTAGAACTATCATCTCATATTTGTGTAATCTGCAATGCATAATTATGGTAAACTCGTCACTTGCCAATGTGCAATTATAAACAGAAAAATAATTCCCAAATACTTGCAATTGTTAACTTGTTGATCAGTGCACAAAATAACCTTTTTTCTTTGCGTAGCAAAATGCTACACATTTCCAAAAAATGAATAGCATTTTGTAAAAATTACATAGCCATTTTTGTATACCAGAGTTATGTTATGCTCTTTTGTATTGAATTCTTCTAAGTAGAGAGAATAGTTTGCATCCATTTCTGGGCATTTCCAAATGATCTGCAACACATGAAATGTTTACTATGTTTTTTTTAACTGAACTGCCTTTAAGGGTTGCATGGACTTGGATATTTTCAAATGGCATCTTGGTTGTTTATTATTAGAGTTCTCAAAATGGAAGTTGGGATTTTTAATTTGATGGGCTTGAAGTTATTTTTAATGGATATTTTATGCAAAATGTTGTAAAAATGGGAAGAATTTAAACCAATAGAACTCATCTTACATATGAAGTTGCTAATGATGCTTGATGGAGAGTTAATCTGAGTTATGCCTGGAATGTTACACAGTCAGAAGTAAAGCATCAGTGAACTAGTTTTCAAATTTGTTTGCAAATTTTCATTTACATTTTGCGATACAAGGTAATCAACTGCAGTCTAATAGGCTGCAGTTGATTATCTTGTATTGCAAAATGCTATACATAATTGAACATTGTGTAGCTTTTTGCAAGTTTTCCATAGTAAATAGCGATGCGACACCGCTTATTTTGAGCCCTGTTGTTGATTCATGTTGAGTGTCACACGGGAGTCACATAAACAGTAAACATTATACAGATGTATTGAATTGTATTCCTTGTCAGTCAGGCACTCATAGGTTTTCAAATCCTTCTTCTTGGATGAGATGCTTGAAATTCCTGCAGTTGCACAAACTATGCATCCGTAGGTATTGGGGAAGGTGGCGCTTCCCAACATTGTCATGCAAAAATGATAACTTAGCTACTGTATCGATTAATAGACGATTTCGTATTGAAGTAATAATGTCTTCTATAACACTGAACAGGCACTCACTTGGCACACTAGTAGCAACTACACACATCAACTTTTTCACCAACTCAGACTTGTATGAAAGCATGTCTATCCAACTTCCACCAATCAAGTGGGTTAGTATTTTATCCCAGTGCACGGCAGGGCATTGTACATGTACCTACTTACAATGTATTTCTATCAATGCGATGTCTGAATTGCTCGAATTACGTGATACCTGTGCTCCAAGCATTGTGCCAAGAAGACAGCCAACTCCCTTCTCTTCGCCCGAACACCTGATTGAACAATGAAATTTGGACCGAAGATTGTTTATGGAAATAGCTTTCACGGTATCATTGAACATTTCTTCTCTTGTCATTGTTAGGTGGTTTGAACTGTGGGGGTATGTCCAGGGTGTGGCCCCCTCATGTTAGCTTAACTTGACAAAGTGCAGAAGTCTGTTAGTCTGTTCACTTTTTTGTTTAGCACAGACTACACCCCGTAGTTCTTGATGGATTGTCACAAAATTTCCTATGCAGGTTTGAGGTCATGTCTAGATGAGAATTAATGTCTCCTTTTGGTCACAATCGGTCAACCATGTTGGCTGCCCAAGCCCAAAACCAGAAAACCTTTAGCATAGTCTACAGGTCGTTTTTTGCTCACCAACGTTAGTTGTGTGAGCCTATGGCATAGCCCTCATGTCGGCGTCGGTGTCCGCTCTCAAATATTTTGAACTTTTGTGTACAGGTTTTGATTTTTTGGCTTTTCAAATTTTTTTTTAGTTTCAGCATATTGCTATAGTGGTTCACTATAACATTTAACTCTTTTCCAGGGTATTTTGTCGTAATTTTAACCCTTTGAATCAAATGTTAGACTTATTTTGATGTTTGATTGCAGGTTTTGATGGGTTTTTTTTCCTTTCTTTCAAGTGGAGATTTACCTTGCAGCATATGTCCATGCTTTCTATTGTATGTAAACATGCATCTTAGGGCTATGTTTGTATTATTTAACCCTTTTCCTGCTGAATTACTTCAATTTTGGACTTTTATGTACAGCTTTTGGACTTAGGCTTACAGCTTCTTACTTTTATGTACAGGTTGTGATAAAAAAAAAAACAATTTCAAGTGAGGTTGACCTCACTGCATATTGCAGTGGTGGTTATTATAACATTGATATCTTTCCAGTGCATTTTTAAAAAAATTTTAACCCCTTGAATAGATTTTTAGACTTATTTTGACGTTTCGGTGCAGGTTTTCATGGTTTTTTTTTTTTCCCTTTCTTCCAAGTGTAGAGTTTCTGCATATTGCTATGGTGGTTCACTATAACATTTAACTCTTTTCCAGGGTATTTTGTCTTCATTTTAACCCTTTGAATCAAATTTTAGACTTATTTTGATGTTTGCGTGCAGGTTTTGATGTTTTTTTTTTCCTTACTCCCAAGTGGAGATTTACCTTGCAGCATATGTCCATGCTTTCTATTGTATGTATATATGCATCTTAGGGCTATGTTTGTATTATTTAACCCTTTTCCTGCTGAATTACTTCAATTTTGGACTTTTATGTACAGCTTTTGGACTTAGGCTTACAGCTTCTTACTTTTATGTACAGGTTGTGATAAAAAAAAAACAATTTCAAGTGATGTTGACCTCACTGCATATTGCAGTGGTGGTTATTATAACATTGATATCTTTCCAGTGCATTTTTTAAATTTTTTTAACCCTATCAATAGATTTTTAGACTTATTTTGACGTTTGTGTGCAGGTTTTCATTGTTTTTTTTTTTTCTTTCTTCCAAGTGTAGAGTTTCTGCATATTGCTATGGTGGTTCACTATAACATTTAACTCTTTTCCAGGGTATTTTGTCTTAATTTTAACCCTTTGAATCAAATTTTAGACTTATTTTGATGTTTGCGTGCAGGTTTTGATGTTTTTTTTTCCTTTCTTCCAAGTGGAGATTTACCTTGCAGCATATGTCCATGCTTTCTATTGTTTGTAAACATGCATCTTAGGGCTATGTTTGTATTATTTAACCCTTTTCCTGCTGAATTACTTCAATTTTGGACTTTTATGTACAGCTTTTGGACTTAGGCTTACAGTTTCTTACTTTTATGTACAGGTTGTGATAAAAAAAAACAATTTCAAGTGAGGTTGACCTCACTGCATATTGCAGTGGTGGTTATTATAACATTGATATCTTTCCAGTGCATTTTTAAAAAAAAATGTTAACCCTTTGAATAGATTTTTAGACTTATTTTGACGTTTGCGTGCAGGTTTTCATGGGTTTTTTTTTTCCTTTCTTCCAAGTGTAGAGTTTCTGCATATTGCTATGGTGGTTCACTATAACATTTAACTCTTTTCCAGGGTATTTTGTCTTAATTTTAACCCTTTGAATGAAATTTTAGACTTATTTTGATGTTTGCGTGCAGGTTTTGATAGGTTTTTTTTCCTTTCTCCCAAGTGGAGATTTACCTTGCAGCATATCTCCATGCTTCTTAGGGGTTATTATTATATTATTTAACCCTTTAGCTGCTTATTTTCTTTAATTTTGGACTTTTGTGTGCAGGTTTTGAACTTTTTTTTTACTCCAGCCACCCGTTTACATTGGCCACCTGTTGGTGAGCCACGGGGTACTGATACCCCCTCTAGTTATGAAGGGATTGCATGGTAACTTGGTAGGATGACTCTGTATAATATCTAGATGAGAATGTCTCCTTTTGGTCATGATCTGTCAACCGTGACCAAGCCCGAAACCCAAAAACTTTTAGCACAGTCTACAGATCATATTTAATATGGAGGGATGTCATTGTAACTTGGTAGGATGACTCTGTATGATCTTTAGATGAGAACTTCCCTTTTGGTCATGATCTGTCAACCATGACGACTGCCTGAGCCCTAGACCCGAAAACCTTTAGCACAGTCCACAGGTTGTATTTATGGAGGGATTTCATTGTAGCTTGGTTGGATGACTCCTTATAATGTCTAGATGTGAACGTCCCCTTTTGGTCGTGATTGTCAACTGTGATGGCTACAGGGACTCGAAGCTCGAAAACCTTTAGCACAGTCTATAGGTCATATTTATGAAGAGATTTCATTGTAACATGGTAGAATGACTCCAGATGATATCTAGATGAAAACTTCCCCTTTTGGTCGCGATCATTCAGCCATGATGGCTGCCCGAGCCCAAAACCCGAAAACCTTTAGCACAGACTACAGGACGCATTTATGAAGGGATTTCACTGTAACTAAATGGTAGGATGACTCAGTATAATGTCTAAATGAGGACATCCCCTTTTGGTAGTGATTGGTCAACCATGATGGCTGCCCGAGCTCAAAACACAAAAGCCATTAGCACAGTCTACAGATTGTATTTATGAAGGGATTTCATGGTAACTTGGTAGGATGATTCTGTATGATATCTCGATGATAATCTCCCCTTTTGGTCATGATCTGTCAATCGTGATGGCTGCCCAAGCCCGAAACCCCAAAATCTTAACACAATCAACGGCCCGTATTTAATATGGAGGCATTTCATTGTAACTTGGTAGGATGACTCTATATGATGTCTAGATGAGGACATCCTCTTTTGGTTGCGGTCGGCCATCCATGATTGCTACACAGACCCAAATCCCAAAAGCCTTTAGCACAGTCTGCAAGCTATATTTATGAAGGGATTTCATTGTAACTTGATAGGATGACTCATTGTGGAATAATTTCACTGTAACTTGGTAACTTTGGTTAACATACACATGTACATTAACTGTGAGGGCCACATACATTAACTGTGAGGGCCACATTAACCCACCCCTCCATTCTTTAGTACAGTCTGCACCTCAGATTATTTTTAACAAGCGATTAATTGAAAATAGAATATGTTGTCATTTTTGGAATTCACTAAAAACAAACCCAGTGAGGGTTCTTAAGCTGAGTTTGAATAGAACTGGCTGGTTTTGACCATTACATGGGAGCGCGGTAGCTCAGTAGGTAGAGGTGCAGGCTGCAAGCCGAGAGGTCCTCGGTTCGAATCCCACCTGCGGCAACCATGTTGTGTCCTTGGGCAAGACACTTCATCTCCATTGCCCGCGTTGGGGGCACGATGACGCCGTGTACTAAGGCGTACTGCACGCCGATGGTACGCATGTCTTCAACCAATCTAACCCTGCCTGTGCTGCAGTGTGGAGTTACGATGTTGGGGAGCTGGCAGCTGCTCGTCGTTGCTCGGTGGTTCTCTCCGGGTACTCTGGCTTCCTCCACCCGTAAAACTGCCACGGTCATGATTAGCCATTGTGCATAAATATGTGACCTTAAACACCAATAAATAAATAAATAATATTGACCATTACATTGGGTAAAGAGTTGATATAGATGACATTTACACTAAGGCTGTACAGTGCACAGGGCTAGTTATTTAGTTAGAAATGAATTTTTTTTTATAACCAGAAACTTTCTGGTTATAAAAAATTGGTAACTGCCCTATCACATGCCCACCTGAAAATATATAATGACTAAGGCTGTAAAAATGCTTTGGGTAAGTTGGTTACATGTTGTTACATAAATGCTGCATTCAAGAAACCATTGGAAATACTTATACTGGATTGTGGAAATTTTTTAAAGTGAATTCCAAAAATGAAAACATATTCTATTTTCAATTAATAGTGTGTTTTTTATTGAAAACTTAGAATACAGGGAACAAAAATTAACATATTCCCAATTATCACAGTTCTTGTCTCATTTCATAATCCTTTCATAAACATTGAACATTATCCTTTTCATCAAACACAACACACAGTCAGGTTAAGCTACAGTGTCGATGACGCTTTCATTTCAAGTTGGGCTGGCCACCACCACTTTTCTTTATTTTTTCCTCACATTTTACACATCAGAAAACACAAGCTGTATCATTTATTCTGAATACAGATACACATATACTGGGAAAGAATATTTTGCCAGGTGCGAGTCCCGTAGTGTCCTGTGTTTTGGTATCATTCCTGTACTTGTTGTCACTAGATTGAGTATCATTCGATTCTCTAGAAGGCTGCATTTTTATTTTACATTCTAACAAATGGTTATGCTATACAGTTAAAACTAGAAGTCCTGTCATGAATAGTGCGCTTATCTAGGCTAAATTGCGCGTTGGAATTGCACGCAATTGCCATATTGAATGGCTTCCAAATCATGGCATGTTCTCCTGGTTATTCATGGCAAACACATGCAATGTTTCTGCTAATGGACCTCCGGGTTACCCGGAGGTCCATTGGCTGAAACATTGCTTGTGCACTGGCAATATGTACAGAATATGATAGCTTTACTATGGCCATAACGCGTACATTAATGTGCAGATCAACGTGCTATTTGTGCGCATTTCATGACAGCACTTCTAGTTTTAACTGTACATGTATTTTAAACAACCGACAGATAGGTAGAGTTACAGAATTACAAATGATTTATTGGGAACCATCTGGCCTCTGCCAACGGCCCAACACTCAAGTCAGTGAACGTTTTTCATGTGACATTGTCATGATTGATGATTGTTACTAAACCAAGTGCATTCCAATCCGTGCCTTCTCTGAAGTCGGTGGAATTAAAAGACAGAGGTGGTACTCAGTTATCACTGTTGTTTGTTGTCACCAACATCAAAGAATGTATCTGACAAGCTGTTATGAGATCTCATACCAGATGACCAGACATTTGCGACACTGTGTATTGAGTATATTTTCTGGTGATTGGAACTTCAGAATTCTGTACCAGATAACCCCTGAGCTAAATCTAGACATACATCTATGTATTAAAGTCTGCGAACCAGTCCAGTACCAGACCGCCATGTGAGGACTGGTCCAAAGTGGTCCAATAACAGCAGTCCAGCCCTGAACCGTGGACAGTACCTGTTTTTTGCAGTCCGGTCTGCATCCCTAAATTGTACTGGGTCATTCATTCAAGTGGAGGTCTATATTACATGATTTAAGACTTTGGGTGCCCAGTATGACCAATTTCAATACAGAAAGAATGTCGGGATTTCAGAAGAAGTCTCTGTTTTTCGACTGATGAAAATTTCAACTGCATCAACTAGGCACGCCTTCGCCGATGGCATAACTGAAATATTTAATAGGACAGGGCTTGAGAACCACAGTCAGGACAATTTACCCAATCCAATCATTCATCTTCATGGTGCTTCATGGTGCCCTGATCATGTGAAAAAATTATAAAAAATGTCATGAAATGGATTTGTATTTTGTAGGCCCTATTGTGTGAGCATGTGTGGTGTTAATTCAATGAACAGATCTTATGTTATATATTATGCTTGTTGAAAACTTGTGATGATAAAGTGTAAAAAAAAATTATTATTTTTTTTTACTGTCCCACCCCCTCCTCATTACACCCCCCCCCCCCCACACACACAAAAATTTAAGATCTCTTGTGGTGTACTGGTATTTGTGAACAAGTTACTAAGCTCTGAAGTTCACAAAAATGTCTGTGACTGAAAAAATGCTTACTTTAAAGATCGCTGCCATGAGTACAGATTAAATTCTAAACAGAAACGCTTTGTGGGTTGGAAGCTAAAATTTGGGAATATGTCATGTCCAAGTATATGCTTCAAGACAAAAGATTATCATCCAATTCTGAGATGGTGTGGTGGATGTCTATAGTTCAAATGACATGGAATGACCCCATTGCTATGGAATGGAAAAAAACCAGTATTTTTAATTACAAATTTGACATCTCTTTGCACATTAGTAACTTTTCAGTGGGGTGAGCGATTTTGAACATTCAAAACTAACTGAAAACTTGAGGATTCCATCTTTATTAATCGGTTGCATGGTAGAAAACTCCATATTTTTAGTTTCTTGAAAAATGAAACTTTTAAGTGGAATTGCCCAGCCATTAAATATCAAATGTAATCAAATATTGTGAAATAATAGTAAAGGAAACTAAATTAGATAAATAACAAGCCATTAATTGAAAATAGAATATGTTTTCATTTTTGGAATTCACCTGAAACTGTCCTGTGTTAGTATTTCTAATAGTTCCTTGAAACCTGCACCCTATGTAACAACATGTAACCAGCTAACCCTGTGCTTTTTAACGGCTTTAGTCAGTGTATATTTTCATGTTTTGTGTGATATGGCAGTTACTAATTTTTTTATAACCTGGAAGTGTGACTAACCCTGTGCACTGCACAGGGTTAGTCACACTTTCTGGTCATAAAAATTTTCATTTTTAACTGAGTAACTAACCCAGTGCACTGTACAGCCTTAAAGTAAATCTCATCTTTTTCAACTCTTTTCCCAAGCTCATGGCAAACACAGCCAGTACTATTCAAGCTCTGCTTAACCCTTTACCCAACGCAGACGATTTCAAAATTCATTATTTTACATATCATTCTTTTAAATTTTTAAAACAAATTCAACAAAACCATATCATGTGACCCCTCTTTGGAACGAGCTCGACGGGCTCGTTCCAAAGAGGGGTCACATGATATGGTTTTGTTGAAATGTTTCGAAAAATAATATTTTTTTCAGCAGCTGCATTTGCATATTACGTGGGCGGTTGCGGGCGATTCGTTGGGTAAAGGGTTAAGGCCCTCAATGTTTTTTTTTTGAATTCCAAAAATGAAAGCATATTCTATTTTCAATTAATAGCTTGTTAAATATATTTAAAAAGTTATAGGGGATGGGGAAAGGGAGATGTCCAGGGGGCAAGCCAGAAAATAAGCAGACTGTCATCTGTAAAATGAGGTACCCAGAGGTACAGGGTAGCATCACTAAATTCACCCTCTGTGAACCTCATTCTGAATCAGGATCTCAAAACTAAACCGAAAGAGGTACCCAGAGGATAAATTGGCCCACTGTATGGGATAGCATCATCAAATTCACCCTCTGGGTACCTCATTCTGAAAATGTCAGATGACTTATTTTCAGGCCTGCCAGGGGGAAAGATATTCTACTACACCAGTTTGCCGCAAAAGCAGCAACTGAACCAGAAAACAAAAAAATGAAGAAAAAAATGAAAATCCGTCCAGCTCTAATGTACTCTTGAGTATAGTTCTCAAATGACAAAATTCCCACCTGTATGATCCTTATTTGGCCCTGTATGATTATTAATTTTCAGCAATTGAATGTGCAGTGCAGCCGCTTATCTCAAGAAGTTCACCAAAACAAACTAGTAAGGTCATGTGCATGCAAACACAGGATGCAATGGAAATGTTAACTGGTAGAGATCTGGAAACAAATATTTGGGCTTTATTTTGAAGTACTGTTACCATAAGTTTAAGACCTACAGTTAAAACTAGAAGTCCTGTCATGAAATGCGCACAAATAGCACGTTGATATGCGCGTTAATGTACGCGTTATGGCCCAAGTAAAGCTATCAAACTCTGTACATATGGTCTGTGCACAAGCAATGTTTCAGCCAATGGACCTCCGGGTAACCCGGAGGTCCATTGGCAGAAACATTGCATGTGTTTGCTATGAGTAACCAGGAGAACCTGCCGTGCTTTGGATGCCATTCGATATGGCAATTGCGCGCAATTCCAACGCGCAATTAAGCCTAGATAAGTGCACAATTCGTGACAGGACTTCTAGTTTTAACTGTAGTACTCAGTGGATGTACTTCATACCATTGCTGAAACAGAATTAATTTGTCCAAGGTTTTGCCTTGGTGCATTTTATGGGAGAGTGCCTGTTGGCACTCTCCCATAAATTGCAACAAGTCAAATCCATGTGAAAATTATGATAACTGAAAGTAATTTAGCCCTTCACTGCTTCAAGAGCATCAGACATCTGTGTTATAAAAAACGGCTCTGAGCATAGTGGCTGGCTCACATCTTGGAATTTTCCACCCTATACTATTATTCGACCCTATACTATTATTAATTTTCAGAAATTTTCCACCCTGTACTATTATTAATTTTCAGAAATTTTCCACCCTGTACTATTATTTCGCCCTGTACTATTATTAGGCACTCGAGTGTAAAGACCTGTCTGTGATCACCGTATTATAAATTCTATTTTTTCTCAGGTTCAGTACAAGAAACCAAGCATCGAGATCCCTTCCCACTATTTATTGACAAAGCTGTCCAGAGTATCTTGCAGAGAATAACAGGCTTTGACATCCTGAAAGCTTGTGCACAGAGCAGATATGCCGTGAAGAGAGCAGAATACAGGATTTTATCAGATGAACAGCTTCAAGAGGTTTGGCATATTCTTTTATTTTCTGATGTAATATAACATTGTTAGTCCTTTTTCCCATTGCAGACGATATGAAACTTTATTTTATTTTACATGTAAATATTGTTTTTCACATTTAAAAAAAAAATCAGCAAAAGTGTATCATGTGATCTCTTACTGGTATGAGCTCGACAAGATCTCATTCCACTGAAGGGGTTACATGATATGGTTTTGTTCACAACTGAAAATTTCAACTGCTGAATTTATACATTACATGTGCAGATGCAGGCATTGCTATACATAAAATGCCACGTTGTGTGAGTGCCAAGCCTGGAAATAATCAGGCCATCATTTGCAGAATGAGGTCCCCAGAGGGCGAATTTTGTGATGCTACTCTGCACAGCAGTGTGGCATCACTAAATTTACCCTCTCTGAATCTCAATCTGAATCAAAGTCTCAGGCCTAAACAGAAAGATGTACCCAGAGGATAAATTGACCCGCAGTATGGGATAGCATCAACAAGTTCATCCTCTGGGGACCTCGTTCTCAAATGACAGATTGCTAATTTCCACTCCAGGTTTGGTGAATGCATTCATGAATACAGCACGGATGCCAGCTTGGAAGGATGGAAAGAGAGACACAGCCTCGAGTTTTATCCTTCCGTGGCGGCAGGAGAGTCAATTTGAAGAACGCATTCACTCATCGTGGCATTCTGTGTTTACTACATGCCTCTATGACATAGAATCCAGTAATTTAAAAATTCAATCATTCGGTCTTATTTGAGGAATTTGATTAATTCTTACATATGCTTGAATTAGAAACAAAAACAAAACTCAGGAGTAATTCGCAAACATGTGTGACAGACCAATATGTACATGTACAGGCCAGCATTTTCAGGAGAGCGATTTATCCACTCGCCTACTGCTCCCCCTAAACAAATTGAGGAGAGCGAAAAATAGTCCCCCTAGCCTTAGAAAATAATGATTACCACAACAGCCTGTTCCTAAAACCCACACGTTTTCAGATCTCTGCTGTCTTAGTGGTTTCTGCATGATGGCCACACTGCTCCTCCTACATCTTCGAGCCTTCAAGGCCCGGAGGTGTGGGAGGGGCAGTGTAGCCTTCTCACAGAGACTACCGTGTTAGAAGCACCAAATAAAATGTACAAAGTCCACTAGGCAGAATTCATTAGTAGTACAACTTCATTTTGCCACTTTTTGCTTTTGTCGGTTTGAGGAGAGCTAATTACTCCCCTAGGCTATGTGAGGAGAGCGATTTTTAGCCCTTCTGTATTTTTAAGAATGCCAGGCCTGGATGTAAACAGAAAGATATACCGGTAAGTGAAAATTGTGTCCAAATAGGCTACAGTAGCAATGCAAAAGTGATTTCTCAAAACAGGTGGTCTCTCATGACAGGTCCATTGCAGAGTAAATCAACCAAACAGCACAAGGCCACAGCAGTCTCCCAAGACAGGTGGTCTCTCAAAACAGGTTTTATTGTATTTGTTCATATTTTTAAGAAGTTAGCTGCCATTATCTGAAAAATATTTGCTTCAAAGTCAAAACCTAAGTGTAATAAAATTACAACCCATTTTGTTAATTTTGGTTGATTTGAACAAACTCCAATTGACATTCGCTTTGTTGGCAGTCGATGCAGTTTCTAGACTTGATCTGGGTCAGAATGCGCAGTGCCGCCAAGAAAAAATACTGGCCCCGGGGGGATCAATTAGATGGTACCACCTGCGCCCCCTTGTTTCAAACCCAACTTACCAAGGCCCCATGAAAATATTCACCCTTCCCCTGGCCGATATCTATTATGATTTGACTCAATTGTCTCTCAAAGACTAGATTGGTTTACACAAGAGAATGGTAAGAAGGGATGTATGTCCAGTTCTCAGAACTGACCAGGAATATCGAAGCAGGACATCTATATACCGGTAACCAAATTACAGTACAGCATATTGTACCCATAATATATCTAATAACTTAGACAGTTCTTGAAAAGAATATATGCTTACTAGTGAATTTCGGGGGCCCGCGGCCCGCCTGTCGATTCACACACACTGGGCATTGAAAAAAACTCGCAAATTAGCTGTCTCGGGTGGCGTGGCTTTGTCCTCGTGGGCCCCCTGGACCCCAGCTCCCCCCACCCCTCTTGTCGGCCCTGAGAATGTGTGTGATGTTTCAATTGGCCAATTATGAAATGGGCAGAGTTTAGTTCTTTTAATGAAAACATGGCGTCAGATGGAAAAATAGTCCATCAATGGAAATCTGTAAGGAACATGTGTTCCATATGGATTTGTAAATATTAACCCTTTATTCAACGTAACGGCAAAAACTGGCCAGCACTTTTCACAAAAATCGCCAATTAATTTTCTTTATTTGTTCGTTCAGCTCGTTCCAGTGAGGGGTCATAACCTATGTTTTTGAGACAAAAAATGAAAAAAATTATTTAAGAATTTTGTTTGCAAGTGTCGTCTGCTTTTCATGTTAGGTAAAGGGTTAAACTGGGAGAAAATAATAGCGCTGTAATGTCTGATTATTGCCTTATTGCTATTACAGTCTGGAAATAGTTACTAAGGGGATTATGTTGCCTAACAGCACCTTTTGTTACAGGCTGTACTAGTACTGTACAATGTACATGTAGATTGTGAAAGTGTCCTTAACCCTTTACCTAACATTAAAAGCAGACGACACTTGCAAAAAACATTCTTGAATAACTAATTTTTTTCAATTTTTGTCTCAAAAACATAGGTTATGACCCCTCGTTGGAACGAGCTCGGTGAGCTCGTTCCAACGAGGGGTCATAACCTATGTTTTTGAGACAAAAAATGAAAAAAATAATGAAAATTAATTGGCGATTTTTGAGAATAGCGCTGGCCGGTTTTGGCCGTTACGTTAGGTAAAGGGTTAACCCCTTACCTAACGAATCGCCCGCATCCGCCCGCATAATATGCAAATTGAGCAGTTGAAAAAAGTTAAATTTTTCAAAATATTTCAACAAAACCATATCATGTGACCCCTCATTGGAACGAGCTCAATGAGCTCGTTCCAGTGAGGGGTCACATGATATTGTTTTATTGAATTTTTTAAAAAAAATTAAAATTATATTTAAAATAATAAATTTTGATATCATCTGCGTTGGGTAAAGGGTTAAAAGGCCAGTAGAATTCTGCTTGTTTTTTGCTCCCTCATAATAGGTAACACTTTGACTTCACGTAACAGCCTGGGAACTCTGGGAAGTGAAGTACATGTAGTGCTTGTTTACTGTGGTAAATAAAAGCTCTGTTTTCCTGGTGAAATAGGACCCTGCAACCTATGTCTGGGGTGGAAGTCATCCAAAATGGGTGACATTAGCATAATCAATTTACTGGACTTGACATTATGTCCATGTTGTGGTCATAATCAGCGACACTGCCGAGATATGTGTCCTTAAACACCAGTAAACAGGCCTGGCAATCTAGAAAATCCAGGAGTGCAAAACAATTGCCCTCCTCAGATTGCTTAGGAGTGCAATTGCACCTGAAATTTTCAATGCAAAAACTTGTATGCTATTTTGGTTATATTCACTTCAAGGTATTAATATTGTGACTGAAAAATTGCGCTACATTCAGCTACATAGTGGAAATATCGGCACACACATCTTCTCATTATTCCAAATGTTGCATTCAGTTCTTATGTGACTGTCTTCTTCACTCAAAATGTATCGATATGCGACACAAAATGGGTCATGAATTTTTTCAAATCAATGCAACATTGACAAATCTGCCCTTGAGTTCCAACGTGTTCTCTGTGCCAGTAGGCACAGAGAACAGATTGGAACATAGGGGACGAAATAATAATAGATTTTAAAGGCAGTCTCAAACTGGTCCAGAAAATCAAGGGGTGCAAAAAAATTGCCCTCCTCAATTTTTTCTGGGCGTGCAGTAGGCATGCTGCACTCCTGCACTTCTAAAGAATGCCAAGCCTGAGTAAATAACTAAACTGAATTAGCAGTGATATGTCAAGTGAATCCTTGGCTGCCTAAATGGGCAGCCGAGATTTCACTAGAAACCACTGTCAAGCTGCAGTTAACTTCCATCTGCAAGACCATCAAAAGCATTTATGAAAGGATTTCATCGTAACTTGGGAGGATGACTCCAGATAATGTATAGATGAGAACAGCCCCTTTTGGTCATGATCATTCAACCATGATAGCTGCTCGAGCCCAAAACCTGAAAACCTTTAGCACAGACTACAGGTCGCATTTATGAAGGGATTTTATTGTAACTTGGCAGTATGACTCTATAATGTTTAGATGAGGGCATCCCCTTTTTGTCACGGTTGGTCAACCATGATGGTTGCCTGAGCCCAAAACCTTTAGCACGGTGTACAGGTCGTATTTATGAAGGGATTTCATGGTAACTTGGTAGGATGACTCTGTATAATATTTAGATGAGAATGTCCCCTTTTGGTCATGATCTGTCAACCGAAATGGCTGCCGAAGCCCAAAAACTTTTAGCACAATCTACAGATCATGTTTAACATGGAGGGATTTCATTGTAACTTGGTAGGATGACTCTGTATGATGTCGAGATGAGGATGTCCCCTTTTGGTTGCGATCGGTCAACCGTGAATGTTACACAGGCCCAATGCACGAAGCCCGAAAACCTTTAGCACCATCTACAGCCTGTATTTATGAAGGAATTTCATTGTAACTTGATAGGCTGACTAGTTTTGGAATAATTTCACTGTAACTTGGTAACTTTGATCGACATACATTAACTGTGAGGGCCACATACATAAACTGTGAGGGCCACATTAACCCACTCCTCAGTTCTTTAGTACAGTCAACACCTCAATTTTTATTGAAAACATAGCATACAGCTGGGAACAGAAATTAACATATTCCCAATTATCACAATTCTTGTCTTATTTCATAATCCTTTCTTAAACATTGAACACAACACACAGTGTGATTAAGTTACAGTGTCATTGACACTTTCATTTAACTATGGAATACAGTACGGCCCCACTGTGGGCTGGTCACTTTCCACGGCTGGGCAGTATTTCCACGGATGCAATCATTCAATACTATTATATAGCAAACAATAATTATAGGAATAATCATCAAAAATTTAATTAATGAAGCACCAGGTACATCCCGATGTTTCATTCATTAAAATTTTGCCGATGATAATTTTTCATTACCTGGTAAACGCATGTGTGGACAACACTGCTCATGCATGGATTATAATCACATCACGTCGACTGTACTGTAGTACTGGTTACATACACAAAGATGCAGTTAAAACTAGAAGTCCTGTCACGAATAGTGCGCTTATCTAGGCTTAATTGCACATCGGAATTGTACGCAATTGCCATATCGAATGGCATCCAAATCACAGCAGGTTCTCCTGGTTATTCATGGCAAACACATGCAATGTTTCTGCCAATGGACCTCAGGGTTACCCTGAGGTCCATTGGCTGAAACATTGCTTGTGCACAGGCCATATGTACAGAATTTGATAGCTTTACTGTGGCAATAACACGTACATTAATGCGCAGATCAACGTGCTATTTGTGCGCATTTCATGACAGGACTTCTAGTTTTAACTGTACAGCAATATTCTCATTTTCAAAATTATTTAAGAACTGAAAATTGATTCTTGCAGCAGGAATTCACAAGAATCAAAACTCATTGTTGCAAATCATTACAAATTTTAAGGCCTTTGTCCTTTAGTAATGTATTGATAACAAGCCTGTATGGTGATCCATATTCTATTTTTAGCTCACCTGAGCGAAACTCAGGGGGAGCTTTACTAATCACTTTCCGTCCGTCATCGTCAGTCCATCCGGCGTTCGGCGTTAACTTTACATTACCGACTTCTTCTAACAGACTACTGGACCAAATTCAACAAAATTTGCTGTGCATGTGCCTTATCATATGTCAATTCAAGTTTTTTCAAAGCAAGTTGGCCCGCCCCTTGGTAGGGCCACGCTCAAAAAGTGAGCCTAAATCTTAAAAAATCTTCTCATGAACCAGCAGTAGACTTGATATTAGGTGTGCAGCTTCCTTTTAGGGTGTAGACTCAGATTTGTTCAAGAGAAGTTCTAGGGGCTATATTTGCCATCGTTATGGGAGGGGCAAGAATTTTTGCCCCTCCCAAAATTTCTATTTTCCAAACTGAAAGGCAGATTTGCACCAAATTTGATATGAGAGCTTATTGGGTCATAAGTACTTAATTTATGCCCAATTTTTTTTCCCGTCGCCCCATGGGAACCACAGGAGCTAAAAATAGAAAAAAATTAAAATGCCCATATCTTCAAAACTACACGGCACTGAGAATTCTTATGCAGTGTGAAGCTTCCTTGGGACCAACAGAATGGAATGGTCAAACAAAATTGCAATCGGTTTTATCATGGGGTACTTTTCTGGGACTTTGAAAAAGTGCCGAGTCAGCATTTTTTAACACTGTGGGTAATTTGAAAAACATTTAAGACTACTTTTCTCCCAAACCACTGCTCCAAAAGCTTTCAAATTTCACATATATCATCTTGGGAAGATTATTTCACAGGTTTATTGAAATCAGTTCCCTGGGTCCATATTTGGGCTCTCTATAGGAGCCCAAATGTTTAAATTAGTGCGTTTGAGAAATATTCTTTAAAAATCTTCTTCTTCAGATCTACCAATAAGAATCTTTTGATATTTGGTATGCAGCATCCTTAGGTGGGTGAGATTCAAGTTTGTTCAAGCCAAGTCCCTGGGTTCATATTTAGGCTGAAAATTTGAGGTCCTGTTCTGGACTTAGAAATTTTGGACCAAAATCTGGAATTTTTTTGTTTGTTTTTTTTATGCATTTCGGTCAATTTTAAGACAAACAATTTTTTTTTTTTACACTGAAAATTTGGGGATCGGGTGGGGCATCAAAAATTTTGAGAAAAATCCGGAATTTTTTTTTTTTTGTTTTTTTATGCGTTTCGGTCAATTTTAAGACAAAAAAAATATTTTGGACCAAAATCTTGAAATTAGTTTTTTGTTTTTTATGCGTTTTGGTCAATTTTGAGAAGAAAAAAAAAAATTAGGCTGAAAATATTTTGTTCAGGAAAATTTCCGAACAAAAATAAAAAAAAATCTGTTTTTTATGCATTTATCTCAATTTTGGGATGTAAAAGTGCAGGAACTGAAAATAGAAGGAAAATTCTGTGTATTGTGTGTGCACAACTGCTTCATCTAGTTGGTATATGCTTTTCTTAGGAGGGGCGTATGCAGCTTATTCAAGTCAAGTCCCTGGTTTGATATTTAGACTACCATGTCAGCTGAGCACCCTCAGGCCCCTCTGGGGCCTCTTGTTTGTCATTAGGGCAACTCAAGTACAGTAAGCTGCCATGGACTAGTAATTTGCCACAGATAGGCAATATTTCCAAAAACGCAATAATATTAGATTCCAAACACTACTTACAGGAATGATCATCAAAAATTTAATTAATGAATCACTGGGTACAACCCGGTGCTTCATTAATTAAAATTTTGCCGATGATGATTTTTCATTACGTGTACAGTCCATGTAAAAGCTGTCTTCCAAATTACCCCAGTTGTTACATATGATTACATAATGCAGTCACTGTTAATCCGGTTCAATTAAGACCTCTGTGTCTATTTATAGAGGAACTTTTTATGAGTCGGCGGAGCTAATTGATGGGGTTTTTCAGCACTGGTCTGATAAAGCACGACACTTTTGAGATGTTGTTTAAAACCTTTCTGACAACTTTTATTTATCAAATGTTATTAAATATCTTTTTTAAATTTATTCTGTATTTTGTTATATTTTATTGGGGATACATATATATCAATATATTCAATTAATTGTAATTTGTAGCAAAATCACATTAAAATAATCTTGGCATATAAAGTTCAAATGGAGAAATATTCAAGTCTAATTACTGTGCAATATTCATTTTTTTCATTGCGATCAGAGGCTGTTTCAGAAACAGTCAGTAGCTATTGTGGGCTCTTGTTTTACATCTTTTGAAGGGTAATTAAAGGATTAGTTCGGATTAGAAAATGTTTCTGCTACCAAATTTTACTGCTGCCGCGAGAACTCAATAATTGATCGTGTTAAGTGTTGTGTTATATTCAGTTATATTACAACAGCCTGGGTCTACTTTTCTCAGTGGTCCAAAGCAACAAACCTCAAGCTATACGCATCGTTTTTGAACGAAATATAAAATGTATGTATATGTTTCTTCTAATTTTGCTGAGTTCTGACAGGAAACTGAAAACTCTCCCAAATTCTGCCAATTTATAATTTTTAACTGATCTCATACATTCAGACTCATCGCGTCCCATCTCGCCACATCAGGGTCTCTGCTAAAAACACTCGAGGAGTGAGGATTCCACTCACAAAATATGCTCTCAGCTTCAGTGGAAAAGGGACAGCAAACACAACATATTTCTGCATGGACCGTAGGTTGTCGTTCAAAGGACCCTCAGCTCGATGAAGTGCTTTTTTCACATGGGTTGAGACGCTTGCATATCCCACTTGATGCTGCGAAAGATTCCTACCCCACCCAAGTTCACCGGATTTTTTTAACAGGCCTAGGCCCACAAATAGTAAGCTTACAGCAACACTGAACATTAGGAGACAGAAACACAGACATTAAATGTTTGTGGAGTTGGCCTACACATCTGCACCCTCTGATGGCAAGATGGCAGGCCTATATAACAGTTGGCTCTCTGCCTTCATTGAATTTGTACTTAGCCCCCCCCCCCCCTCCCACCCACCCAACCAACCAACCAACCAGTCAGATGAGATCTATACTCGACTGGTCTTCCACTGCATTTTTTTATCAAGAACATTTTTTTTTTTGGGGGTGGTGGGGGGGGGGGGGGGGGGGGTGCAGATTAACATTCTGCAACCGTCTTTTGGGTATTCTTTTTATATTTTTGCCCCGCCAAGTTGAGTGGGAACATCGCCTTGTAAAACATGGATGCTTTGCCGCATCACTGGAGTGAGTTCGCAATGGACCGGCTCGTTCTCTGCACAACTTGAAATCCAACATTACCCGTTGAACGCTTATTTTATTTTATTGAGAAATGTTGTATATCATCCTCGGATTAAAGGGGATGTCGTCATTCGGAGTTGCTGTGCATCCTGCCCGAGGTCCCACTGCCTAGTCAAACCACAGACATCTGGAGTCCTGATTAATATCACATCGCCCCCAACGTCACACCTCCACCTTATATATGCCACCCCCCCCCCCCCCACCAGTCACATGCTTCCAAAATAAATAACACACAGATCCGTGTATTATATATTTCGGGGGGGGGGGGGGAGGGGGAGGGGGAGGGGGGTGCATATAAGAATGAGGTGTTTTGAGGTAGGGGTGATTTAGATCAGGTTTCCAGACATCTGTGGTCTAATAACTCTGGCAATTTGGCCCGTTTAGTGGGTAACGAAACTACGTTGTTCTCAACCTGTTATGTCGACGTCAGCTGTCCTTCATGCGAATACCTGAATACCTGGAAACGCAACCAAATTGTGTAAAGTTCTTTTTCATTGCCCGGAATATGTCTACCACTGCAGAATAAAAAAGGTGTGTATTTGAATGACTCTTTTCGAAAGGATCTTCAACCTGTTACAAATGAGGTTTTTTTTTATTATTTCCATTTTTGGCGTAACTTCGCTAATAATAGTCGGATTGTAAAAATTCAAGGACGAAATCGGACTGATGTTTACTCAATATATTCAAAACGAAATGCATTTTTAAAATTTCCCTATGATATTAAAAATAGTATTTGCCCGACTGGTTGGAAAAATGTGCTAATTGGTATCCAAAAATTACGGGATCAAAGAAACATCGACAAAACCTAACGAGAAGGTCTTCACAAATATTCACGCGAGAGCGTAACTGCCCTCCAAAGTCATTTTGTACAAAATTTCAAAATAAATTTTAACGATTTTATTTTTATTTGTGTAGTTTGGGAGCGATGTGTTTTTTTCCCTAATTATCAACAGCTGTTTGGCAGAGAAATGATGTTTGGAGGTCCTATTTTGGGTCGGAAGCATAACCTTGTCACAACATTGGTAATCACTTTGTGCTAATTATAACTGATAGTACGTCTTATTTTAGTCACATGGTTGGGTTTTGATACCCCACCTCATAGAGCAGTTAGTGGGGAGACGATTGGCAGTGTTTTACAGGGAGCGTACACGTAATGTATTACCTGTTAAACGAATGCATGGACATCACTGCCCATGTGTGGATTAAGACCAGTACTGTGGTGTGAAAAAGTTGAAGCTGAGTATGTGTTTAATTTTTTATAGGAGCTGAAGAATGCTGAGAAGGTAGCTAAATATAGACTTCATATGCCCCCCGTGATGAATGCTCGTGAACCTATTGATGAAGTATTATCTGCTGACCCAGGACTCGAGGAATTGAATATCGCTAAATATGTATTCACAGATATTTCAAACAAAGTCACGAATCAGGTAATTTTAGTTTATTTGGTTGATTCATGTTAAATTATTTCACTAATATATGCACAGTACAGACAGAGAATTTTAACCAAATAGTAACTTGACTGTGATGTGAGAGAACTTACATGTCACCTTTCCTGTCCTCATCACTGTAGAATCCAAAGTGTCCGAAGCAAATGGTAAATGACATCAGCGATCCTAAAACATGCAGATGATATGAATAAGTGTAACTCTTAATGTGAGATCTCAGATGACTGTTCATTCTTTTCAGTATCCATGATCCATCATTAGTGATGTGGTTTCGTGATATCTATAATGTACGCCCTGAACTATTAAATCTGAATGGGAATGCCTACATTTCATAGAATAAGATTACAATTAGATGCAATGTGTCGGTATGTTGAGATGTCAAAACTTTCTGATAGTATGATGTCCAACATACCATATTGGGTGATTTTACACATTTTTAGCTAAAATACCCCTGACTGACCTCGGTCAATTGGGGGAATATTGTGGACTGCAGGATTTACCATCTACCCTGGGAAATGGGAATTTAGAATTCCAAGGCATGGAAGGCAGACTTTTTTAGCTTGACTGTAAATCTGGGCATATAATCATCTGATATGGGCAACAGAGTTATAAATAATCAGGCCTGGCATTCTTTAGGAGTGCAGAAGTGCTGCACACTTAGAAGAAATTTAGGAGGGCAATTTTTTGCACCTCTTGATATTTTTACACAATAACCAATGGCCCAGACAAAGCTGGTGCTAAGTCAAAATTATCCATGGCCAAATACAAATTTTGCCCCCAATCCCCCAAATTTGCACGTAAAACCGAAAATTTCATTTCCTATGTGGTCCTCCATACATTTGACATCTGCGCATGCGCAGTGGCCAGGAAGCACCGAAATTGCCACCAAATATCATTCCTCTGTCAGATAACAAGAAACTGACTTTTGTGCTTTTAAATCTGTTTTTATGGTGCTAGACACAGATCAATGATGATTATTGTGGATCAAAGGACAGAATAGGATGATGGAAGGAAGAAACAGTGGTTTTCAATGTTCAGGTCTGTAACTTTATAATTTTTTGACGAAATTATTTCTTGTTCCCCATTTTCGGGGCATGGCCTGATATTATCATTCTTCCTAATGATATTGCCACTGTTTGTTAAGTTTTCCTTCCCTATCCTTCCTTGAAGCTGTTAAACTCTCATGCTTTTGGGTAGCCTTTTTATTGAATTTTTTTTATAAATTTCTTGGGAGTTTAATGTTTTTCACAGAATGTTTATTCTGTTTATCCCCATGGTTACGTCCTCACCCTATGGGTGTTTAGGTGTTTTTGGTCATGCATCATCCATCCGATGTATTGTATTTTCTTCATATGAAGAGCTTGCTTTGCATTGGATAGTTTTAAATCTGCTACTGACTTCAGGCCATATTTTTTAGTGCCTGGAGTCTTGTTTCTGGTTTTCATGTGACGTTGTTTAATTGACAATGCTACCTTATACATGTAATTTTTCTAGGAATTAATCATGTTAGGACTAGTATAAGATACGTATTATATTCCGGTAGTGTAGCCTTAATTTTTGGAAGTGAAAAAACAATTTTTGTCCACACTTGGGCTCTATCGGGATTCATTTGGGCTCATTGTTCCCTCTGGGAACTTGACTCATATCAAAACATTTTTGAAAAATTTTTTATTTTTAAAATCTTTTTCGAATCATTGTTTTGATTAATGTTTTGATGTATCTTTTTCAGTTATTATTGGGAGTCTTTTTAAAATGAAAGCTTATTGCTCAAACTGTAATTCGAGGAAGTCTTCCGCAGATTCACATGATTATTGTGTTAGTTGTAGTCAGTGTACTCGCACTAATTCCTGTGCATCTTGTGTCAATTGGTATTACAAACGTTGGAGACGTGTGTCATGGTACGTTGTTAGCAATGAGAGGACAGTGCCCAGTCTTCTCGCCACAGAGTCACTCTAGTTTTTCAGTTTCTATTTCAGAGGAACAAGAACATGGTGATGGTTTTGTGACTCCGTCAGGTAGTGTGCATCCATCGTCGCATATTGATGGTCAGTTAGAGCTAGCGGCAAAAGTGTTCCTTAATATTAGACAGGGCAATAAACCATGCTCTGGTGGTTACAAGCCCTGTTTCCAGCTAGCTCGACCGGTGAAGCAGTGGGCATCGCAACACCGGGTGTGTCCATTGCAGTCGAGGAGAGGAAAGGGGTAGAGTGAGTACTATAATATCTAAACAGTCTCACCCAGCGACTACGGAAAGGAGGAAGCCAGCAAGTTCGGCAGTTAGCTCAGCGAGGTCTGAGGTACGTTGCTAACAATGAGAGGACAGTGCCCAGTCTTCTCGCCACAGAGTCACTCTAGTTTTTCAGTTTCTATTTCAGAGGAACAAGAACATGGTGATGGTTTTGTGACTCCGTCAGGTAGTGTGCATCCATCGTCGCATATTGATGGTCAGTTAGAGCTAGCGGCAAAAGTGTTCCTTAATATTAGACAGGGCAATAATCCATGCTCCGGTGGTTACAAGCCCTGTTTCCAGCTAGCTCGACTGGTGAAGCAGTGGACATCGCAACACCGGGTGTGTCCATTGCAGTCGAGGAGAGGAAAAGGGGTAGAGTGAGTACTATAATATCTAAACAGTCTCACCCAGCGACTACGGAAAGGAGGAAGCCAGCAAGTTCGGCAGTTAGCTCAGCGAGGTCTGATAGGACCGGGAGCGAGAGGGTTCCCTCTCTTTATCAACAACATCTGAATCGCCGAAAAAAGACTTCTCTTCCCCTAAAAAGTCAAACCATCCGGTATCCAAGGAAGTGAGGCCTCGTTCGTTGGGACGTCAGCAGAAGTGAGCCGCCTCGGACACACAGTCCCAGGAGCAGCCAGCGGAAAAAGCAACAAAAGACCGCTGCTCCTCAAGCCTCAGTAACGGACTTGCTGTCGCAGCTCATCGCAGCAAAGTCAGGAGCAGCCTACGGCAGCCTCGGAACACGAGCTGTCCGATGACACTGGGTCGGTCCAGTCATCTGCACGCTCAGATGCAGAAAACCGTGAGGATAATCTGATTCTGTCCGATGGTGAAAGGGAGATGGAAGAAAGTGACCCTTTCCTTTTGGAACAACATATGATAGCGATGGATTTTATCCATCAATACTTTCCTGATTTTGTTCCAGAGAATCAGACTGCTGCAGCTGCTCATAAGAAGCTGTTAGCGTTGTTAGACGCAGACTGTGTCCGGTCAAGGGAGGATGTCCTTTCCTTTCCATTGCAGTCAAAACAAGTGTCACAGACTTTTGCTCTCCTTAACGACGCTATATTTAATCTTTCAAACGGAAAGGAAAAAGACAGCTTTTTATCTTCATCTTCCAGAGAATCAGACCGCTGCGGCTGCTCATAAGAAGCTGTTAGCGTTGTTAGACGCAGACTGTGTCCGGTCAAGGGAGGATGTCCTTTCCTTTCCATTGCAGTCAAAACAAGTGTCACAGACTTTTGCTCTCCTTAACGACGCTATATTTAATCTTTCAAACGGAAAGGAAAAAGACAGCTTTTTATCTTCATCTTCCGTCTGTATACCGTTTATTGGACCGCGTCCATTTAAAATGGTAGTGGAAGGTGTACAGAGAGTTCCTCTGCGTTTAGATGAGCAGGCTGAGGACCTAGATATGGCCTTACCTCCATCATTCTCAATTCGCTCAGATACAGTTGAGACGGCAATTTCATCTAATAGAGTGAATTTGGATGCTATGTCTTACGCAGATCACCTTACGAGAGCTATGGTGCAATGTCTCAATGGGAAGGAATTTGATGACATTCGTACCTCTTTACAAGTTCGTTCCAGGGCTATAATGTTTACCATGTTTCACTCCACCCTTACAGAGGCTAATTTGGAGTTAGTTAGAGGTGACAGAGCCCTTGCGTCGTCATCTTTGATAGATGACAGGGTGAAAAACTCTCTTAGAGTCGCTCCTGTATCAAGACATGATATATTTGACGATAAGCTTTCTTGTGTCTATGACCAAGCTACAAAGAAAGTGTCTAATACTCTGCTTCTGAAGTCAGCGTCAAATAAACCTGCACCAGCAGAGAAGAGTAATGCAGGAGGTTCAGGACAAAAATCGTTCAGGGGAAATGCCTCGCGAGAATATAGAAGATCCTCTTATAATTACTCGCAAAATCGTCAATTTAGCGACTCAGGTCAGGGGCGTGGGTCTGGTCGAGGCAACCGGTCAGATGCCCCCAAGCTGGTGGGTCGAGGTTCATCACAGGGAGGACGTGGTTTCTCCTCCGACAGGCCTCGCAGGTCCTACAGGTGATGGTCAGGACCGCTATTGCGTCCCAGTTGGCGGAAGGTTATCAAGATTAGAGAGAAACTGGATAACTATAACGGAAGATTGGTGGGTGAGAAGTATCATCTTGGATGGCCTAAAGTTCCGTTCCGAGCCAAACCACCGCTAACACGAAGTCCGCAATGGACTCAGCTTCCGTCAAATCCTACAAAAAGTGAGTCGCTCCTTTGGGAGGTAAAATTTCTCTTAGAAAAGTAAGAGCGAGCATACGAGTAAACGACTATGCGGCAAGCATACATCTAAAAGATACGTACTTTCATGTCATGGTTCATCCGGCATTCAGAAAGTATCTACGGTTCGCCATTCAGGGGACGGTATTTCAGTTTCGAGCAATGTGCGTTGGCCTGAATCTAGCTCCCTGGGCATTCACTCGAATAATGAACTTGGTAATGTCTTATTTTCAAGCTCATTCGTCTGTAGTAACGTCTGCTTACTTGGACGATATTCTTCAGAGGTACGGTAACAAAGATATTCTTCAGAACGATGTTCAGAGTCCGCTATTACTACTCCGATGTCTCGGTTTCATCGTAAATGAGAAGTCGAATCTAGCTCCGTCCAAGTCGTTCATTCACTTGGGGATGAGCTTCGAGGCTCACAACAATCTGGTTCATTTGCCATTACCCAGAGGGAAATTAGTCAGTTGTTATGCTAGCTTTTGTCTACACTCAGACGCATAAACAGTGAGGGAATTTATGCGACTGACGGGGCTGTGCGGAGCGGCAGCGGATCTCATTCCGATGGGTCGCTTACGCACACGTCCTCTCCAGATATTCTTTACTCAGAACTGGAGTGTGAAGATGCATTCGCTTGAGGCCAATATTGTTTTAACAGACCAAGTAAAACAAAAAGTTCAGATTTGGACAGATATTCAGTGGTTAACTCAGGGAGTTCCGCTGCAACTGCCGGAGCCGGCTTTCATGATTATGACAGATGCAAGTCAAACAGGTTTGAGTGCGACCCTGAATCTGACAGACTCGAAGTGCCAGGGTCTTTGGGACCCAGAGTTCCTAGGAAAGCACATAATCATCAAGGAAATGATGTCAGTATGGCTAGCGCTACAACAATGGATTCACATTTTAGAGAATGCTCATATTCAAATATTGTCGGACAACTCGACAGATGTAGCGTATATTAGGAACCAGGGAGGCACGCATTCAATTCCGTTATATGAACTAACAGAAAGAATCCTTCTATTTGTCTTGGAACATCAAGTTCATCTATCAATCCGTCATATTCTGGGTCGTCTGAACGTACCAGCAGACTCGCTCTCTCGGAAAGGTTGCCTGTTGCCTTCAGAATGGACTCTCAACAAGCAAGTGTTCAGACAGATTTGCTACCCATATCAACCTATGACAGACTTACTTGCAACACACCTCAACAATCAGTTGCAGACTTATGATGTGTTGCCATGCACGGATCCTCGTGCATACGCAGTAGATGCTCTCTCAATTCCATAGGATGGAATAATAGGATACGCGTATCCTCCAAGATCAAGATTTTGCAAGATTTTGTTAGTAGCATCTCTGTCGGCACAGAAACCATGGATAAATCTTCTCAGGTGTCTGTTATGGGACATTCCCCGGAAGCTTCCTCCGCGGGCGACTTTCTTTATCAGGGGAAGTCAGGTGCACTGCATCAAAACCTGCAAGGTCTCAACCTTCACATATTTGCGTTGTGCGCTCCTTCTTGCACGACAAGCATTTTACAGGACAAGCAGTGGACGCAATTTTTAACTGTAGGAGGACCTCCTCTTCGCTGAATTATGCAGCAAAGTGGAAGATTTTCTTCCATTGCTGTAAGGATCAGCCGATAGATGTTTATGATCCATCCATACCAGACATTGCAAATTTTCGGGTCTACTTGTTTGACGTTCTCAAACTGCAGCCAGTCAGTAAGGGCTATAGGTCTGTGCTATCAGACACTTACGCACATCATGATAACTTGGATATTGGATCTAATACTTCTTTATCCAAACTAGGTAGAAATTTCTCTATAAATAGACCTAGAACTCTCAGATTAATTCCAAAGTGGAATTTAGCTTGGGTTCTGTTGAAGCTCAAAGAAGCTCTGTTTGAGCCATTAGACGTTGTAGAGTTCAAATTCTTGACCTATAAAACAGCATTTCTCTTAGCCTTTGCTTCCGCTAGAAGAGTTAGTGAACTCCATGCGTTACCAGTTGACGAATCTCATTATCATAGTGTTGGAAATACCATCACTTTAACTACACAAGTGGGATTTTTCGCTAAGAATCAAGTTCTTAATATGCAGCCTGAGCCTATTGTCATAAAGGCTCTGCCATCTACGGACAATCGTAGACCTTTGCTGTGTCCAGTCAGTGCTATGCGCATATATAAACGCCGATCAGAGTTTATGAGGAAAGGAAGGAAACACTTCTTTTTATCATTAATTCCTAACAGAAAAGATATATCTGTTCAGTCTATTGCTAGATGGATTCAAATGGCAATACTTATTGCCTATGAAAATATATCTGCAGATCAGCATTCTGTAAATAAAATATCAGCACATGAAGTTAGAGTGCTGTCCACTTCTTGGGCCTATTCTAACAGTATAGCCATTACTGATCTCGTGAAAGCTGCGTACTGGACACAGCCTTCTACATTCACCAAGTTTTACATTAGAAATATAGGGTCCATCTTAGGTGTTTAGGTCCTTTATCTGTTGCTCAGAATGTCGTCCACTAAAGGATTACAGCTATAGTTATTTAGGCTTTCCTTTCCAGCAGTGACGCTGTTCAGCTGCCCTCTTCGTTCTGCAGTTATATGACCCAGAAGGAGGGGAAGGGTGGGGGGGGGGACAGTTTTCCCTTAATATCATCTGGCTTTATAGTGAAAAGCAAGGGAAGACCTCCTCCAGTGTCAGTAGTTCCAAGTCGGTACTGGGATGGTTTTAATGTGTAGCCCAGTAGAAGCATGATGTTATTTATGTAATATTTTTAAAGTGTAGGTTTAAAGGTTTTAATTAGTACAAAACTAAACACTTCTCTCAGTTAAAAGTAAAAATGCACAAAAAAACAAAAAAAGAAACAAAACATAAGCCACCAACAGACATCAAACAGTTGAGATACAAACAATATTCAAAGCTTAATACTTATTTTCATTCAGTTGATGAAGCAGAAAAAAACAAACAACATTCAAAAACACTAGCAAATAAAAAAAAAAATTAATGTGTCAGATATATATTTCTTAATATAATATATTTCTGTTTAATTTCTGTTTAATTTAATATTTTTTATAATTGGTAAAAAATGCATTTACATAAGATTAAAACATATTTTCATTTTGGTGATGAAGTGGGAACTGATGAAAAGAGAAAATATATTTTTAGAGGCAGTTGATGAAAATGGGAATTGATGAAATGGGAAGACACCGTAATTCCGTTCTCCCCTATTCTCCTGTAGGAGATATTCTTTAAGAAGTGATTGAGTAATAGGATTTTCCTTTATGTCCTAGGTCCTCCAACCTATTTACTATTCAGCTATGTCTGGGCCATTGGTTATTGTGTAAAAATATTATAAATTCATAATTCACAGTAATTTGTATATTTTTATACTTACCAATGGCCCAGATGGAGACGGCCCTTCCATGAGTGGGCACTCATACCTCCCGGATGATTATAACATATAGCAGGCACTGTAGAAGGAATGATATTTTGCAGCAATTTCGGTGCTTCCTAGATACTGCGCATTTGGTTTTACATGCAAATTTTAGGGATTGGGTGGCAAAATTTGTGTTTGTCCCTGGATAATATTGATTTAGCACCAGCTATGTCATTGGTAAGTATAAAAATATACAAATTACTATGAATTTATAATTTTCTGGACCTGTGTGGGACTGCCTTTAAAATCTATTATCATTTCGTTCCCAGAGTTCCAACGTGTTCTCTGTGCATACTGGCACAGGGAACACATTGGAACTCAGGGGACAATTTGTCAATGTTGCATTGATTCACAATAATTCATGACCCATTCTGTGTTGCATTTCGATACATTTAGAGTGTAGAAGACAGTCACATAAGAATTGAATGCAACATTTTTGATAATGAGATGTGTGTGCCAATTTTCCACTATGTAGCTGAATGTAGTACCAATTTTCAGTCACAATGTTAATACCTTGAGGTGAATATAACCACAATAGCATACAAGTATTTGCATTGAAAATGTCAGGTGCAATTGCACTCTTAATCAATCTTAGGAGGGCAATTGTTTTGCACTCCTGGATTTTCTAGATTGCCAGGCCTGTATAATAATTACATAACTTCATTCCTTTGTTGTGTATTGTTGGCTGGTCGTAGATGCTGAATGCAACTTTAAATCCTCCTTTAAACACCATTCTCAGGTGAGCTCCTAAGGCACCCTGGGGCCTCTTCCTTACATATGAGAGTCCATAGTATTTTGAGCTTAAAAACAGAGAATTTGACCTATATTCAAGCAATGAGCATTCTAGCAATCCAGTTGTATTAGGGATTAAAATTCATGCGTGTTTCCGAATCGATTCACGCAAATGATTCTCGCAAGGGAAACTTTGAGAATCAACTTAGATTCGCGCAAAATGTTCATTTGATTCTTGTAGATTCTAAAGGTGGCTTCAACAAGCCAAGAGAATGCTCTGTCTTTGCCTCCTCATAATAAGGTAAAATAAATTACACTTAGCAGTGGTGTATAGTGAAGTCTTGGCTGCCTATATAGGCAGCCAAGACTTCACTAGACAGCACTGCCACGATACTGTAATTTCCATCAGCCAGACCACCAAAAGCCTGTATGTTGGAACATGTGTTCTACGTGTACATGTGTGAGAAACTCGACAAAATGGAAACTGGGCCCATAAAGGAAAAACTCTCTGAAAAAACTATGACATTTGCCTTTTACTATGGCATATGTAAATGTTGCACTCACATAATAGTACTCTCAAATTCAAAATATTTAAGAACTGAAAACTGATTCTCGCAACAGGAGCTCATGAGAATCGAAACTGATTCTTGTGAATCATGACAAATTTTAAGGCTTGTGTATAGAGACCAGTGATTGAAAGGGATAAAATATTTTTGTCAATTTAATAGAGAATAATCGTTTGACTGGACTTGTTACTTGAAATAATTCATGAGAGGTGAGGGACATTGTACAAACACGAGTGCGCGGATGCGCATGAGTGCTTTACAATTTAGTCCCTCGCCTCGATTGAATTATTTCACGTAACCAGTCCAGTAAAGCTTTTACTCTGTTTATTACTTTTCATTATTAACGATAATTATATTATTTAACCCTTTACCTAACGTAACGGCCAGTGCTGTTCTAAAAAATCGCCAATTAATTTTCAGTTTTTGTCTCTAAAACATAGGTTATGACCCCTCATTGGAACGAGCTCGTCATGACCTATGTTTTTGAGACAAAAAATGAAAATAATAGCTATTCAAGAATTTTTTTTGCAAGTGTCGTCTGCTTTTCATATTAGGTGAAGCAGGGGGGGGCCACTAAAAATTTGCAAGACGTGACGTCCTATTTTTTATTCAGCTCCTTTTTACACCCACCCACCCCTACGTGCAAATTTTCTACTACCGTTCTTAGACACCCACCCCCCACTCCCCCATTAAAATCCAAAATAAACGTATAAACTTAGTAGCACAGCTGTCTTTAGGGGAGTTTCATAATGTTCTTAAACTGGTACCACCAATTTAAACCTCTATGGGCTGCTGTGGGCCCCAATCTACAAATGACAAGCTGTTCATTATCGGGTTTGGCCAGAGCAGGTGTACATATACGGGAACAAATTTTCATTTGAATTGTTCTGTCAGTATTCTTAGGTGTTTGCTACTTTCCTCTTCTATCCGTACAAATTCTATTAATAAATAAATAACTTGGGTTGAATTTAGTGCATCAGAGAGAATTTTCCCAAAATATTGTCTGCACATTTTCTACATTTCGAACAAGACACCCACCCCCTACTAACGTGTGACATTTTCCCAGATTAAGCCCAATATTCTCACATATAAAGCCTCCTGATGTTGTATTTATGTTAAGAGTGTGATGTACAACATCTCTTTAAGGTTTGAAACACAAATGATGGTATATATTAGCTCATATATTGATATATTTTTAAAAAATTTTTAAAAATTGCACAAGTTGGAAATGCACATTTTTGGCGCACTCAAGAGACTCACCCACCCCCCCATCAAGTCTTGCAAATTTTTGATCCCCCCCCCCCCTCCCCCACCGGGTGAAGGGTTAAAAATGAAGTCCTCATTACATCCAAGGCAAAGTGTCTTCGTTTGCGCACACAGATACATGACACAATTATTGATTGCATAATTCACTTGTGAAATTATTGCTTATAATCAAACCCAGAAATCCCAGTAAATCACACTTTGGAAAGTAATACAAATTTATTTTTTCAGAAAAGAAATATAGTAACACGTGATCCAGATGGTACTTTGCGTAAAGCAACATGGGATGAACGTGAGCGAATGAACCAGATCTTTTTTCCAAAAGAAGGACGGAAACTTTTTATTCCAAAAATGTTTGAAGAGAAATATTTAGAGGTAGGGATCATGTTTCTCTCTCGTGTTTTGTTACTACTTTTTGCCTTCAGTTCTATCTGGCAAGTCTGTTATGGAAGGCTTCAAGTACCATACACATGTGGTAAAGTCAAGATAAGCTTTTTGCCATTACGCGTGCAGAAGTCTGTTCACATTTTCCTTTAGCACAGGCTACACCCAGTAGTTCTTGTTCGATCATCACAAAATATCATATGCAGCTTTGAGACCATGTCTAGATGAGAATGTCCCCTTTTGCATGGCTGCCCGAGCCCAGAACCCCAAAACCTTTAACACAGTCTACAGGTGGTTTTTATGAAGGGATTTCATTTTAACCTGGTAGGATGACTCTGTATAATGTCTAGATGAGAACGTCCCCTTTTGGTCATGATCTGTCAACCGTGACGGCTGCCCAAGACCGAAACCCAAGAACTTTTAGATCAGACTACAGGTCATATTTAATATGGAGGGATTTCGTTGTAACTTGGTAGGATGACTCCGTGTGATGTCTAGAAGAGAACTTCCCCATTTGTTTGGTTGCGATCTGCCAACCGCAGTCTTTTGATTTTGAGGTGCGTCATCGTGCATGGAATGTTAAAAAGCTCCACGCCACTAATGCCACACCTTGGCAAGAAGCAGCGCGCTATGTGATAGCCTGTTTGAATTGCCGTAACACAAGTGGGGTTAACGTTCATCAAGCATCAATAGCACATGAGCATGGCCTTATGCAGTAATATACAACTACATGGTACAGTCGCGGTGTTGGTTTCACTTTCAAAAAAATTCTGGAAATTATGTTGCAACTTCAGACAAGCCGACACATCAGCTGTCGATGCCACTGAGCATCCCAATTTAAACATGATGAAATTGATTCATCAGAAAAACTGTAGCCGTACCGGTACTTCAGGATATACTCAGTTCACTATCGTAGAGTTATTTAATAAAATGTCTCGGTCTGATAGCGATCCTGAGGATACAAAACAGCCAACATCACGCAAAGGTGCCTGCAGTAAACAGGCTCTGGTTTACTGGTAAAATAGGACCCAGTCACCAATGTTTGGGAGGTGCAAACCCTCTCTCAAATGGGCAACATGGCTTATTAACGCTCACCCCTGGTCTTGAGTTGATACTCATGTTGCGGTCATGATTAGCCATTGTGCAAAAATATGTGACCTTAAACACCAATAAATAATATAAATAAATAAATAAATAAATAAATAAATAAATAAATAAATAAATAAATAAATAAATAAATATTGGCTATAAAACATCCAAGGACAAGAAAGGGAACGATATAGTTACCAACGTGTGGTGTAAGACGTATGCCAAGCACATAGTGGAGATATGAAAATCTGACAAGCTCTGGGCAGATACGAAAATCTGACAAGCTCTGGGGCAGGGTATTAAAGAAGCTGACAAACGTGCAAGGAACAAACTTTATTACTAAGCACACCTTATCTCGACACTTAGCATCTAATGCACATGATATTGGAATAAAACTTGAAAAGCAATGTGCAAGATTCGCCCATAAACTTATCTCAAGATGTAAAGGGTGCTGCTGTTGAGACACTAGTACTGGCTTTTCCAAACCATCTCCCCGAGTTTCTCAACAAATGATTTGCTTTGCATTAGAACACCAATCCAAAGATGCATATGTATCTCAAGTTATTTCACACAGCGTATCTTCTCGCCATGGACGGGCAATCGCTTTCATCTTTTGAGACATTGGTAATTTTCAGAAGTCGAATGGTGTGAACCTTATTCAAGGAGCGTGCAACTCTGACAGAGAGACATTCTGACATTTATAGCAGATACCATACTCGAGAAACTCCCGGCAATTCTTTGTAGTGTTAATGCATTCTTACTATTGACTGATGGATCCCAAGCTCGGAAGACCGCTTGTGAGAGGAACTAGTGCTGGCTAGGACAGTTGTTGATGGGGTTTCTAATTATTATAGCCTGGCACTTCAGGACATTGATACTTTTGGTACCACAAATGCTTCTAATCTCAAAACTGCGATTGATGATGTATTCAAGAGCAAAATAAAACTACCAGACGAGAGATAATGATTCATGCAAGTTTCTGCAACATCAGATGGCCCAGCAGTTAATTTTGGTGAGCGTTCGGGTGTTATGGTGAGAATGAAAAATAATGGCCGACCATGGCTAATAAGCATCTATTGTGTAGCGCACAAACTTGAACTGGCCATAAAAGATTCCCTCTTAATTAAAGCAAAAACAATTTGAGGAAGTTGAAGACTTTTTGAGGATACTATATAAATTTTTCAAACAGGCAGGGAAGTTTAGTTGGCTCTTTAAGGAAACAGCACACGTGTTGGGTGTGACAGTGAATAACTTCCCAAGGGTAACATCTACAAGATTTGTGAATCACCACAAAAGGGCAAGTTCACATTTGTTGAACAACTGGGTTGTTTTGATATTTTTTGAAAAAGAATGTTCGAAATAATGAACATGTATGGAGTTATTGAAAATGCTGTTGCAGACCCTGACTATAAGAACACAAGCGCAAAATTGCATGTGTTTTTTTTAAAGAAACTACAGAATGTTAAATTTCTTATTGTTTGTTGGCTGTACAACAGAATTATGACTATCGTGTCAATCTTGTCACTTGTATTCGAAAAGCAAGATATTCTAGCATTCGATATACTGCCATCGGTAATGAAAACACAGGATTCCTTAGCTGGACTGCTTGCAGATTGTACAGACCTTGGAAAATTAACTGAAAAGCTTGGCATAAAATTGCAACACGATCAGCTTGAAAGTGTTTCAGTGGAGGTTATGATGCCAAAACGTGGAACAATGAAGCACAAGATGGACAAATGGGAGTATGTTACCCAGATATTTGTGAAATGTTCAAAAACGATGTTTGACACATTTCTAAGTGAAACCTCGAGCTTAGCTAAGTCAGCTGTCGACAAAATTCAAGCATCTTTGAATAACAGCTTTAATTCATTCAAAAGCAATTTGATTTTTAGCGACATGATGTGGGTAGATCCTACAAATTGGCAATTGGAAATCGAGAGTGAGCTTGACTCAATTATGAATGTTGCTCATCATTTCCAAAGCTCACTTGAATTTGCAGGATTCGATTTTGACGGCGAGCACATTAAAACAGAGTGGAAAGATGTAAAATTTACACTCAAACATTATTATCCAAAGATGAAATATCGAGAACTGTGGCAAAAACTCATGGTTTTTAGGAAAGATCAATTCCCCAATATCTGCAAAGTTGCTGAAATAATTATGTCAGTTGCAGTGAGCAATAGTGTCACTGAGTGTAGCTTTAGCCACCTTACAGCTATGCTTTCAGATCGCCGGCTTAGAATGAAACACAGTACAATGGAAAACTTGTTAATCATTCGTGTTAATGACCTAGTGTGGATGCAGACAAAGAAGGAATCATTTCTGCAAACAGCTGTTGATAAGTATCCATCAACTCTTCGAAAACACAAACTTGAATCTATTGAGCCTGAACAGGGTGACTACTTATGTCTGAGCAACAGACTCAAGAAAAAATCATCCAGTGAGGACATCGACGATTCCTCCGAGACTGAAACTGAGTCAAGTAGTCCTGACTCCGATTCCTTATTATTCTAGTTACTGTTCCCGGTTCCGGATTTTCCTTATTCAAACTGTGTATTCTACTTTCCTTTCTGTGCCACAGGTGTTCGACATGAGCCAAAGATCATGAAAAATGGTGTATTTGAAGGGTTTTTGACGAATTATGTAATTTCCCATGATATTGTATATCAGAGAGTAAAGGTACATAACTTCAATCCGGGCAAGATATCTACCTGCCTCATTCAAACTCACACAAAAATCAAACGCGTGATTTTTGGTCGAGATGTTGATGTCACCCGACAGTTAAGACGTTAAGCTTTACGTTGGTATGCCACTTGACCAACCAAAACATTTTCAACGCTGAAACCTGGCGAATATATCTCGGGGAAGAATCACTTTTCTTCAGGTCGGACAACGCTAAAGCCGGAGAATTGACTGGGACGATCAAAACAATTGATCAAATCTAAGCACCGAAATGACCCATTTTCGAACTACGATTGTCATTCTATCTAAAATTTACCACACTAATCTTACGGGGTGGTATTGGGGCTTCATGACTTCTTAAATGTTATAAAATTGAAATTTGTATTCATAATTCTCTTCAGTAATAAAAGACATGTTATTCAGTCGCCATACTTCTACTGATAGCGCATCGAATTTGATCTCGCCATCCCATTGGTTGCTATATTTCAAATAAAATAAATGATTCTTGTATTTTTTATCCTATATTTAGAACGAGTGCACGTGGAATATTATTGCGGGAAATTCAAAACGGTTGTGACAGCAAAGAAAATTTGTAAGAATGTCAAGATATACTTGAAGTCATTAACGTACATGTATAATTAATAACAATGCAAATCGTAACTTGGTACGTATACAGATAGACAACATTTAAATCATTAAGGATACCTACTGTTTTTGTGTAGCACCAGACTACCGTTATTATCTCATCAGCGACTGCAAGATTTTCCTGCAGTCACGAATGAGATTATGCTGGTGCCTGGTACCTACTCAAAAAAAACAAAACAGTACCCGTAGGTATCCTTTTAAAATATGCATCGCCAAGAGTGCGGGAAGATCCAAAAAGTGGGGGTTGGGGTGGGTGGGGGGGGGGGGGGCATTTTTTCCTTCATGGACAACCTCAGGAATGTAGGATGGGAAATATAGCTTTATGGGCTCAATACATGTGTGGGGGTGGGGGGGGGGGGGGGGGGTTACTTTGTCATCGTGCGAGTCAAGACTACGGAACAAAATTATATGCAACCCGGAAAGGGACACACGCACACGTTTTACCATAGTCTAAACTATGACCCAAAGCCCATAATATAATTCTTGGGTTTTTGGTACGTCCAAAGGACGTACCATGCCAAAAAAATATTAATATATTACGGGATTTTGGTGCAAGTTTTGACTAGTTCTATTTAATCTATTATCACTATGATCTGTGCTTATTTTGTCTAGTTACAAACTTGCGGCGTGCAATATCTCAATATATAAAATGGACAGCGAAACGGACAGTATTATGTTTGCTAATAGAACTACTACTATCTCCCACAGTCAATGTGACCATATGGATTGTGTACTTTGGGTCTGAATACGCATAAGCGTAGGGGGGGGGGGAGGCGGGGGACAGTTGTCCCCCCAAAAATTCAGGCAAAACTTGAGAAAATTCGGGCAAGGATAAAAGAAAAAAATCAGACAAAGAAGAACGATGAACAGAACTGAATCTTCCTATATTTTCCCATAAAGAATGTAAGAAAAGCCGTGTCTGATTTATAACGGCGTCCTGCTTGTGGTGTAGCATAGTAAATAATAGTATATGCATAATCGGGATAAATCTATATTGACATTTTCTGTAGTACGGTATCAAATCAAAGCATGCGGCTGCTGTAGCGGACATGACTTGACATGATACCAAACCTAGGAAAATGTTGAAGCTTATGGAAAATCACGGTTGAAAATGTGAAACACTTGTTTCATGATCTCCCAAACAACGGCGTTTGCAGCATTTGAGTTTGAGGTGATTGCCCAAATTGATTCACGCAAATACATTTCGCGAGAATCAAGCTGGATTAGACGAATTGGACGCCCCGAAGTGCCCTTTCATCCCATCTCACCCCACCCCTGACCCCACATTGAGCCCCCAATACTTTCCGTACTACAATTTTGCCGTTACCCCCTGACCCCCACCCCCCTTCCCCCAATGTGTCATTGACGCCTTTTTGTGTTTTCGCTGCCCCTTGTAAAGGAGGGGAGGGGGGCACATTTTTTTAACATATTGAAAATTTGTATAGAAACCCCAAATAAATCATTTTCGTATAAAATACTAATTTAAATGGAACTGAAAATTAGCCTAGTAATTTTTGCCATAATCTAGGAAAACGCATTTAAGCATATCATTTTTTCAAAATTGTCCAGCCCCTCACCCCCTCCCCACAATAATTGTTTGGCGCCTTGGGCGCTCGCGTGTCAAGATTCAAGTATTAAAATTTCGGGCAAGTAAGGTTCTCTGCCCCTAAAAAAACGGTTCCCATACGCCTATGAGAATACGTCAGATAGGGTACCCATAACTGATCAAAAAAGGTAGGTGGTGGGGTGGGGTGGGGGCTCGCGTCCCCCCCCCCCCCGCCCCCCCCCCCCCAGGCTCCGCAGTTCTTGTGCATCACGATGTTTTAATTGCGTCAAAACCCTTTTACCCAACCCTAACAGCACGCGACACTTGCTAATTTTTTTTCAATAGCTAATATTATATTTTTTTCTTAAAAACATAACTTACGGCCCCTTCATTGGAATGAGCTCAACGAGCTTGTTCCAAATAGGCGTCATACGCCATGTTTTTTAAACAAAATAAAAAATAAACAAAAACAATAGAATAACGATTTTTGTGAACAGCTCTCGGTTTTTTGTGGGTTTTTTTCGTTACGTTGGATAAAGGGTTTAAAACACAAACGCTGAAAACGTTCTGTTATTTCGTTCAAACTTATGACGTAATAATGAGCGTCATTTCCGGAGAGATATTCTCTTATATCTATCCTGGCGCTAGATACTGAAATATATCTGTTAGATATTTCTTACAATCTTTTATTGTAGCATCTAAAGTATTTACACTTCCAGTGGAGTAGATAAAGTGTGTGTGTGTGTGTGTGGAGGGGGGGGGGGGGGGGGGCGTACATCCCACCGCAAAAATTTAAGTAAAACATGTTTGTTGGAAATTTCGGTTGTGTTGAGGGGGATCAAATCAAAAGGATTTTCACACCCCAAAACCACCAGTTTGCTTCATCTGAGAGTACATCTGAAACTTGTTTTTTCGGGGGGGGGGGGGGGGGGGGGGGGGGGGGGGAGGCATACTCCCACCACCATGAGATCTCCCTACAGAATGAAATAACATAGCAAACGGGCCGAAGTCATCGCACAGTGGATTCGCAATCCGTGGGTATCAAAAAAATCCTCACATCGTAAACGGACAATTTTGTCAACTTTAGGAAATGGTCCCAAATGCAAAAAACACACGACAGTCATTCTGGTCTGGCATTTCCATCCAAATTTTTCTTGCCTTTTTCACTAAAATCTCCAAACTTATCACATACGTGTATGATTGGACCGGGTCAGATGTATAGGATAATGGACAGCCCAATAGTCCGGTTCCCAATTCAGAATTCAAACAATTATTCGTTATTATCATGTTCTTGCTCTGGATTCAAAGTCATCGTTTTGCTTTTAAAATTATCGCAGTGAATTAAACGCGAACATGTTAATAAGACTTCATTCAAGTGACGAATATACTTATGGTGAGAGGCATTGTTTCGGGTGAACCCCTTTTTCTGTGACAAATATAGCAACCAATGGGATGGCGAGATCAAATTCGATGCGCTATCAGTAGAAGTATGGCGACTGAATAACATGTCTTTTATTACTGAAGAGAATTATGAATACAAATTTCAATTTTATAACATTTAAGAAGTCATGAAGCCCCAATACCACCCCCGTAAGATTAGTGTGGTAAATTTTAGATAGAATGACAATCGTAGTTCGAAAATGGGTCGTTTCGTTGCTTAGATTTGATCAATTGTTTTGATCGTCCCAGTCAATTCTCCGGCTTTAGCGTTGTCCGACCTGAAGAAAAGTGATTCTTCCCCGAGATATATTCGCCAGGTTTCAGCGTTGAAAATGTTTTGGTTGGTCAAGTGGCATACCAACGTAAAGCTTAACGTCTTAACTGTCGGGCGACATCAACATCTCGACCAAAAAATCACGCGTTTGATTTTTGTGTGAGTTTGAATGAGGCAGGTAGATATCTTGCCCGGATTGAAGTTATGTACCTTTACTCTCTGATATACAATATCATGGGAAATTACATAATTTGTCAAAAACCCTTCAAATACACCATTTTTCATGATCTTTGGCTCATGTCGAACACCTGTGTTCTGTGCGTGCATTTCAGTTTAGTTTACGGATTTATTTTTTGAAAAAGAATGTTCGAAATAATGAACATGTGTTGTGAGTATATGATCTTTATTTTATTGTTATGACCCCAATAAACATGAATTAACGTCAATATGAAAATGGAGATGTTTTTTAATAGAATACAGCGTATGTACGATAGATGGGCTGCCACTATCATACAACTGCTGTATTCTGTTAAAACAGTGCCGTTTCCGTAACTTGTTCACAATAGCTCAGCGTTTCTTTAGTCGGGTAAATGGCGCTTGCGAATTAGAAATGGCCCGCACCACACTTGGCACACCTGCATTTTACAAAATCGAAAGACTGGTCAGCCGTGACGGCTGTCTGAGTCCAAAACCCAAAAACCTTTAGCACAGTCTACAGGATGTATTTTTGGAGGGATTTCACTGTAACTTGGTAGGTTGACTCCATATAATGTCTAGATGAGAACGTACCCTTTTGGTCGCGATTGATCCACCGTGACGGCTACAGGGGCTCGAAGCCTGAAAACTTTCAGCACAGTCTACAGGTAGTATTTATGAAGAGATTTCATTGTAACTTGGTAGGATGAATCCAGATAATGTCTACATGAGAATGTCCCATTTTGGTCACCATCATTTGACCGTGATTGATGCCCCAACCCAAAACCTGAAAACCTTCAGCACATACTGCAGGTCGTATTTATGAAGGGAGTTCATTGTAACTTGTGTCGGATGACTCAGTATAATGTCTAGTTGAGGACATCCCCTTTTGTTTGCGATTGGTCAAATGTGATGGCTACACAGGCCCAAAGCCCCAAAAACATTTAGCACAGTCGGTAAGCCGTATTTATGAAGGGATTTGTTTGTAACTTGATAGGATGACTCGTTTTGGAACAATTTCACAGTAACTTGGTGACTTTACCACCCTTCAATTCTTTAGTACAGTCTACACCTCTAGTTATTTTTATTGCAAACACAGCATGCAGGGAACAGAATTCAACATATTCTTAGTTATCACAATTCTTGTCGTATTTCATAATCCTTTCATAAACATTGAGAATTATCCTTTTCGGGAAACGCAACACACAGTTAAGTTAAGCGACAGTGTCATTGACACGTTAATTTTTTAAACCATTAAGACTGAAAAAAAATAAGTTAATTGATAATTTTTTGCTCTTGAATTTTCCAGTGACATTCAAGAATCCAGCCAACAGGTCGTGCTCGTGAAACAAAACACAAGTTTGTTGTTGCATGCCTCAAAATTGAAACTCTGGGTTGTAATCTGGTAAAAATTCTTTGTCTGCTTTTCTTAGGACTGCACGGTATATCGATAAACTGATACATACCAGTATTCAAACCCGTATCAATTGAATACCAGTGTAATTACAAAAATAGTGTTTAGGCCACACAAAGTAGATCTTCTGTTTCTCTGGCCATTATTTGTAAAATTTCATGCGGGCGAGCGGGTTTTAATTTTATTTGTTATTTCTGTAATTATTTCTTTACCACCAAAAGTTCATGTCCTTGGTATGTTTTAGGGATCATAATCTACGGAGAAGCATGGGTGGTGGTGTATTTTCGTCCCTTGAGAGCAAGAAGGCTTTGCAATGCTAAAGCATTGCAAAGCCTTCTTGCACTCAAGGGAAAAATTTATCAATTTTTTTTTAACTTGGGTAAAATATCAGACATAAACCATTTAATATAATTTATTTTTAGTTTGCATTGGTTATAAAAAGAGAGCATGTGGCAGCCAAAAGGACCATGCGGGAGGGCCTGAGAAACAGATTTTTAATTTTTTTAGGCCTTATCATCATTATTTATTTGCCCACAATTTAATTGTCCAGATTTCTTCAGTTTTAACTGTAGTCCCAAATGAATAATATTATTCTTTTAACCATTGAATTAACCTCATTCTTTCCACGTAATATTCAAATTCAGCAATTGAAAAAATATTTTTCAAAAAAATTTCAACAAAGCCATATCATGTGCCCCCCCTCCCCTCACTGGAACGAGCTTTTCACGCACATTCCATTGAGGGGTCACATGATATTGTATTGTTGAAATTTTTGGAAAAAACACTTGCCCCACACGCCAATGCCAGTGAGCTGATCAATATTATCATTTTTTTGCAAACATAAATCATTAGTGTTCAACCGATTATTGGGCACTGACCCACAATCGACCAATTGTGGGTAATCGGATGACAATGACAATGGCTCCTGGAACATCGGTTCAGCCGATTGTTGCCAAGTGTTTTGTGATGATTCATTAACCGTATGCCAATATCTTCTGCAATTGTTCAATTGTTAATGTAAAATGATGTCAATGGTACCGTTGAATAAAGTTGAGAAACAGCCACAATGTGTATTCTCAATTTCTCTAGATGCCCCTTTACAGGATATACAAGTTAAACAACATCTAAATCTTATAATTGAGCATACTTGAGGCAATCGCCAGTTCATACCAGAAAAGTGAGAGCTACGGTTTACTGCCCAAGTGGCGCAGCTGGTAATTTTACTGCGACCCAAGTCAACGAAGTTTAACACTAGTACTGTGAAAAAATATTCAGTTTAATGTAGTTTCTTTTGAGCCTTGACTTGTCAAGTAGTGCACGGTACAGTAGAATCCTCTTAATTGAATATCCATTTTGCCAGTGAAAATTATTCATTTAACAGGAGTATACAATTAACAGGGATTTGATCAGTTTCCTGTGTTCTGGAGATAAACTGAGCATTTATTCTATTATATCTTATTTGACAGAGCTCATAGAGCTCTGTCAAACAAGATATGATAGAATAAATGCCTGTATTGGATGTAGTAAGGCCAAAAAGGTTGATAAATAAGGGAATTTTTTTTGACATATTGCAAAAATTTATATACAATTGACAGGAGTTTACTCTAGAACCAATATACAATTATCAGATCAAAATTTGTACTGAATGTATGGTAAATGGTTTTGTGTTTGAAAATTATATTCAATTAACAGGGATATACAATTAAGAGAATCCAATTAAGTGGGCTCCACTGTATTACAATCAGAATCATCATTGTAAACTGGCTGATTGTGAGCTCAAATAACCAGAAAATCGGCCAGTGACCATTTTTGTTTTTGGTAATCGGTTTGAACACTACAAATCATATCTACAGTAATTTGGTGACACATTCCAGACACATTAAATTTTTTAGGCCAATTTCAAACGTTTGTGATCTCAGAGTATGTGCCCTTAAAATGTCATCATCAGGAGGTCCTGCTGACAAGACAGGTCAGCCGGGCAATGATTTCTTGTTAAGTCTTGCCTTAAGAGGCAGCTAAGACTTGAGTATAAATCACTGCTAAGTAACTGGACATGTACAGATTGCAGTCTAGAGGGAATTCAGGACAATTTACTTACTGGGGTTTAACGGCACTTTCAACAGCCATTGTCACCTCATGTCAAACATTTCTGTAGGTGGAGGAAGCTGGACAAGCAATGGAAAGTAACTGTCAGACTCCCAATGTACATTACGTGGAGAGAGTATTTTCACTAAATCACAGAGTGGAGATTCCACCCAAGCAATAATTGCAAATTTGTTGCAAAGCATAACCAGCACAAGCAAAGTTTCAGCCAATGGACCTCCGGGTTAAACCCGGAGGTCCATTGGCTGAAACTTTGCTTGTGCTGGTTATGTTAAACCCGGAGGGTCCATTGGCTGAAACATTGCTTGTGTTTTTTGTCGATATGTACATAATTTAAAAGTTATAGCTTGGATGATAACCCCACTCAGTGGGTGATTTAGTTACAATCCACTCTCCACATACTGTACTAACTCCAGTCAAGCAGGGTTAGCATTGGTTGACAACATGTGCCCGGAGCTCCATTGGCTGAAACTTTGCTTGTGCTGGTTATGTTAAACCTGGAGGTCCATTGGCTGAAACTTTGCTTGTGCTGGTTATGTTAAACCCAGAGGTCCATTGGCTGAAACATTGCTTGTGTTTTTTGTAGATATGTACATAATTTGAAAGTTACAGCTTGGGTGATAACCCCACTCTGTGGGTGATTTAGTTACAATCCACTCTCCACGTACTGTACTAACTCCAGTCAAGCAGGGTTAGCATTGGTTGACAACATGTGCCCGGAGCTCCATTGGCTGAAACTTTGCTTGTGCTAGTTATGTTAAACCCAGAGGTCCATTGGCTGAAACATTGCTTGTGTTTTTTGTCGATATGTACATAATTTGAAAGTTACAGTTTGGGTGATAACCCCACTCTGTGTGTGATTTAGTTACAATCCACTTTCCACGTACTGTACTAACTCCAGTCAAGCAGGGTTAGCATTGGTTGACAAGTGCCCCATCGACATGCAATACGCATTAGTACACAGTGCCACCATACCCCCAAATGGGCGATCAGAATTAAGTGCCTTGCTCAAGGACACAATGTAGTTACCCCTGGTGTGGATCAAACCGTGGATCTTTTGGTTTGAATTCAATGCTTTAACCACTGATCATGAGCTACTGCGCTTCCATTCTCGACAATTGCCTAGGCCTTTAAGGGTTATTCTTTGGATCCAAATAAACGTGCATGCATGTTTATTGTTTCAGTCGGAAATTCCCCCTGCACGATGCTTATTTGGGTCTGCACGTTTATTTATTTTTTTAGTAAAATAGTTTTTTTTGTAGAATTCATTTTTTTGTGGGTGGCCGCGTTCGTCATTACTAGTATATGCTATAAACTTGTCCCTGTGAATTTTGTTGCAAGTTAAAAAATGGTATACGTTACCTGAACACCCTTTCAGTTGAATATCAACCGATACAAGGTCAACCGGTACTACTAGTAGTAGTGGTAATAGATAATCTGGTTCAGTACTTGTAGAAAGAGAATGGTGCTACATGAAGTTGATGAACTGAGAATAAATGATTTACTGCTCGTGAGCAGTATATAATACTTATGGATTTTTTTATCTGAAATTCCCCCATGCACTATTATTTAAATCTTCACTGTTAATAATTTTCGGCGAACGTTTCCCCCGCACTATTATTCGGGCCTGCACTTTTATTAATTTTCGGTGAAATTTCCCCTCTGCACTATTATTTGGGTCTGCACTTTTATTCGCGTCCCGAGAGTACTAAAACTGAAAGGAAAATCAGTTTCTTCTTTCAATACTTCATTTCCTATCAAGCCTCAACAAGGCATAAATAGCAGGTGTAGGAAAATTTCAGTAGACAGGTTTTTGATATTCAATGATTGGTTGGGTTTGAAGTTTTGGTATGCCCCTGATATCTGTATCGGTCAGTTTTTCAGTACAGTTAAAACTAGAAGTCCTGTCATGAAATGTGCGCAAATAGCATGTTGATATGTGCGTTAATATACGTGGTATGGCCATAGTAAATCTATCAAATTCTGTACATATGGCCTGTGCACAAGCAATGTTTCAGCCAATGGACCTCCGGGTAACCCGGAGGTCCATTGGCAGAAACATTGCATGTGTTTGCTATGAGTAATCAGGAGAGCCTGCCGTGATTTGGATGCCATTAGATATGGCAATTGCGCGCAATTCCAACGCGCAATTAAGTCTAGATAAGTGCACTATTCGTGACAGGACTTCTGGTTTTAACTGTATATTGCCCGTCTTCAGAGATCAAGTGTGATAGCCAAATTCTAAAATTAAATTTAGATGGCAAGAGCCACCCAGAATTTGTTTTTGTGTTTGTACAGTGTAACCCTGTTAATTGAATAGCCACTTTGTCAATAAAAATTATTCAATTACCAGGAGTATTCAATTAATAGGGATTGTGTTACTGTCCTGTATTCTAGAGATGAACTTTGCATTTATTCTAATATATCCTGTTTGACAGAGCTCTATGGGCTCTGTCAAACAAGATATAATAGATTAAATGCCTGTATTGGATGTACTGAGGCCAAATAGGTCTATAAACAAAGGGAAACTGGGGCGAATCAGGGTAATTTCTCAACAGGTTACAAGATTTTTTATTCAGTTAACAGGAGTTGACTCTATAACCTATATTTAATTAACAGGTCCAGATTGTACTGAAGGTATGGGAAATAGTTTTGTGTTTGGAAGTTATATTCAATTAACAGTGATATACAATTAAGAGATATCCAAATAAGTGGGCTCCACTCTACTAACACATGTTTGTTTTTCACTATTCCAGGAATTACTTAAAAAAGAAAAATACAGGTATATACTGGACAGAGCATGTCATGTATGCAGTTTGAGCCCAATGACCCTGAATATTTACGAGTAAGTGGAGAATGTTTTACTAAGTTTCATGGATTTTTCTACTGCTTCATTGTAGTGTTGTGCGGTTTATTTTTCTTGTTTCGGTTCGGTTTCGGATCGATTTTTAAAAAAAAACTTGGTTTATAGGTCGGTTTTTCGTTTTTTTATAGTAAGACATCTGCAGTTTCCAACAGAAACTGTGTAGTGTCAATATAATGCCCATACTGTCATATTTTCAATGATGATTTAATTGGCATTGACTATCATTAGTGCTAAGTGTATAAATGGCAGGCATTATCAAAACAAAATAATATAAAATAAAATAAAATGTAACAGTGTTCGCAGACGCAGAATATCACCACTCACCAATTATAGGCACATGCCCCCCCCCCCCCCCCCCCCCCCCCAACCTCTGGTCTTTAAGTTCAGGCATAAGAGAGTCTATGATGAATTAATATTAACACATGCGTGTGAAAAGAGCTAATTCACAATTTCCCAGGGCTCTGTTCAGTGCTCACTCCTGGGTGGGGCCCTGGGCAGCCTAGCAAAATGACCCTACCAGACATTGCAAATAATAACAAGCGTTGCCAAGTGGGTCACCTAGACACCCATCCTAACATATTTGACAATGAACTGATGTATGGACTCTTTTCAGAACCCCCCCACCCACACACACACTCACAGTGGTGACTAGTGCCACCACCCGCCCTAGTAAAATAATCAGCAATCATTTCATGTCAGCCTGGAATGGGAAAGTCATATTGTTTGTAGCTGGGTGGGCTTCAAAACGAACCACTTTACCAAATACCTATTGTCTAAGTGTTGTCTGCTTTTCATGTTAGGTAAAGGATTAATAATCTAACTGTTCATTTACCTCATTACATAGTAGAATTCAAACCTGACTTGTACCACTTTAAAAATGAGCGACGATCAACCACAGTTACTGAAAGTTGTGGCTGCAACCACCTTTTTCACTGATACAATGAATGCACTTCGTCAGTCATGACCCGTGTTACACATACAGTAGTCTATATAATAGACAAGTAATGAAAGCCTATTTTGCCCTGACCGAAACCCCCTTCCCAGTTCATTTCTGAATTTGTTCATTGAACCAAGATTCATCAACACAGTTTTCTTGTACAGCTTTACACAAGTTATTTAACTTCATGTTCATCATAAATTAATAAGCAAATCGTCAAACTACGGCTTCTTTATTTGATAAAAAAACTCTCTGTTCAACTTCTTTGTCCGCGACTCGACGCCATTGGAAAAACAATTATGGCATGACATTTCATTGCTAGGTTGTACAAAAGTTAACCCAGAAAGCTAAACTACCGCACTGCATTGTTCTTGTGCTGCAGACGACACAACAGAAGAAAGAATGTGGGCTATAATGTAAGAGTCTTCCCTGCAAAACAATTGATGCACCCCTGTCCTCGAGTTCTGTTTATTGTCAAGGCACAACCAACTTGTCTGTACTTTAATAAAAAAACTGGTGGTTAATTTAAGACAGCGCAACCTTGTTGTCAGAAGTTGAAAATGCAGGGAAGCTTTGAAAGGAATGTGTATTGGTGGCAGAAAGGGTATTAGATTTGGCTATAGGCCTATTTGACAGACAGGGAGGGGTGAGAGTGATCTCATGGCCTGTATAAAAAAAGGAAATTCTATTTCATCTCTTTTTTACAATGCCAGTTAGGAATTGTGACATTGACAACATTTAAATTTAATGCTGAACAACATCAGACATGTTAACTCTCCCGGAATGCCCGGGAGTCTCCTGGAATTAGCTATACCCTCCCACCCTCCCGCACGGGAGTCAATTTGGGCCAAAATCTCCCGGAAAGTCGACATACCAGACAAAATAATGTCAGATTTGAGAAAAATTGGTGGTAATTTGAAACGAAAGATGGGCAACTTACGCGCACTGTAATTCAACTGCACGCTGATATAAGCAGCGTTTAATTGCATGAAACATATATGTTCTGGGAATAAAATGAAATATATCTTTGACCGAGATTATTTATTCACTGTATTTGTTATCCAAATCTCAAATCGAAGAGAAAAACACCACCAAAACAAACAGTCCACTTGACAGGCCTACCGTGAAATGTCGACGATTTCCGATGAACTGCACAAAACACAATGGCGGTATTACGTATAAGATTATTCACTCAACTGTGTGACACTCCGATTGTCAAAACAAAAACAGTTCAATCAGCTACCGAGTGAGTCTAATGATATTTCACTGTCTTTACACTGTTTCGACAGTGATTTGATACACTAAAATCAACTGTTGCTGATGAAAAAAGAAAAAAACTTTATTTCATGTACCGGCATGGAATTGCACACACCAGTTGATCAAAGAGAAAACTGAAAAAATAATTTGCAATTATTAAAACAATAGTCACCACCAGTTAGTAGAACGTAAGCGTATGTTCCTTTGATGTATTGTTGTTGGGCAGTTTCCTTGATTTTTAGAATGTACCGGTAGGCCTATATATACTGAAGAGTTCAATGGCAGTATGGCATTGTTGGAAAAATGGAGACTCCAAAAAAACGTCCCTTCTCAGAGACGCAAACTTGCAATGACACACCATCTAAGAAAAAGAAATACATATCTAAATTTCGTGATGTGTGGAAACTGGAGTTTCCCTTCATTGCCTCTTCTGGGAAGGTGAGACGTTTGCTTGGTGCAGTTTATGCAAAGTAAACATTTCTGTAGGCAGCGGAGGTAAAAACGATATTTGTAGGCATTCCAAATCGGAAAGCCACAGGAAGAATGCACAACTCAAAAAGAAAATCGGCCTATAACAAAGTTCATAGGTGAGTTAACTTATTTTTTCCCCAAATCTTTCACCAGGCCGAATTTGTTTTAATTTTGTAACAGCCCCCCCCGCCCCCCATCCTTCCCCGCATTGTGAAGGGTCGCCAACGGAGTATTGGGCTTATCTGTGATGGAACAGACGTATTGACAAATCTGAATTCTTCAAAATCACTGGCGATCTGTGTGCCCCCCCCCCCCATCAGTTTCTAGAGGCCTGCTATGGTCCTGCTGATGCTGTCCCCCTCCCCAAAGTCTCCCATGCTGACTCGGAGAACGCCAGTAGTCCTTTTTTGTTTAAAACAACTGTGATCAGGGCCGTAGCCCCCCCCCCCCCATTACAAAAAATCACCGGCGATCTGTGTGCCCCCCCCCCCCCCCCGCCCCCCCCAGTTTCTAGAAGCCTGCTACAGTCCTGGTGATGCTTCCCCCCCCCCCCCCCCCTCCCAAAGTCTCCCATGCCAACTCGGAGAACGACAGTAGTCCTTTTTAAATTTTTTTGAAAACAACCCTTATAAAACAGTACCATGGTAAACTATGGTAAACTATGGTAAATCCCAAGATACCCTGGTAATACCATGGTATTACCATGGTAATACCATGGTGTTTTGGGACGAACCATGGTTTACCATGGTACATTTTTATAAGGGAACAGTGATCAGGGCCGTAGCGCCCCCCTCCCCCGCCCCCACACACCACCTGTTTTTTTTTGGTGTGTGTGTTTTTTTTCGCGATTAAAAAAAGGTGAATCCTCGGGGTCATTGTCGAATGAATATCAAGGTCTCCTATTACAAAAATCACCGGCGATAAGTGTGCCACCCCCCCCCCCCCCCCCCGCCCCCCTCAGTTTCTAGAAGCCTGCAACGGTCCTGGTGATGCGCCCCCACCCCCCCCCCCCACCCCACCCCAAAGTCTCCCATGCCAACTCGGCGAACGACAGTAGGCTACTATTATATCTAAAATCATTAATTATTACAGGCAATCAAGACACAATTAACACCAAAGTGATTAGGGTAGAAACATACTTCTGCCTTTTCATAGCAGAACACAACCTTCCATTCACGGTGGCAGACCACTTTACTTCACTGTGCAAGAAAATGTTTCCCGACAGTGAAATTGCCAAGAAATATGCATCTGGTAGACTAAAATCAACTCAAATCATAAAACGGGCTGTAGGTCCTTGGTTTGATAGGTAAGTTAATTTACAAATCTTTGAATTTTTTTCTTTCAGGGAAGAAGGGAGGTAATACATATATTCTATTCTGTGTTTATAGAAATTTGTAATTTCCAAACAGCTTTTCCTCAGATTTCTTTTTTCACATTGGCCATGTAATTTTTGTGTACACCATAATTAGTTAGTATTGTGAGGTAATTATTCAGTAATAAGAATCCAATTATAACATTTTTCTTTTCGTTTTTTTTTCTCCTATTGTTAATCTTAAAACATTTTATCACTCAATGTCAGTTGAAACTCTTCTATTCAAATAATCTAAGGGAGGTAATCAAAAATTATATTGGAGTAATGTATATGTCATCAGAATTTTGTATATTTTTATACTGTACCAATGACCCAGACTTAGCTGGTGCTAACTCTAACAAAACCAGGGCCAAACACAAATTTTGCCCCCCAATCCCCAAAATTTGCATCCAAAACCAAAAGAAATCATGTCCTATAGGACCTCCATACTACGCCCCCACTGCGCATGCGCAGTGTCAAGGACGTCCCGAAATTGGCACCAATTATCATTCTCTGTTTGGCCCTTCATCAGTCAACATCTCACTGATCTTTGTGCTTGTAAATCTCAGTTTAAAGGATGCCAGACACGTAATTTTTGGAGAAATGGTGATTCTAAGGAGGATATAGAAGGAGGAGAGGAAAAAGAAGTGACAAAAAATAATCAGGGCTGTACTTAAAATTTTTTATGAAATTATGTTAAGTTGCCTATTTTCGAGGCATGGGCCTCTTGTTGTCATTCTTGCTAAAATGTTGCACTGCTTATTCAGTGTTTCCTCTCCCCTAGCCTTCTAAGTCCCCCCTTGCAATTCTCCCATGCTTTTGGCATATTTTTTAGAAAGTTCATTTCTAAAATTTTCTTGGGAGAGTTGCTTGGATACAGAATGTTTTCTGTTATTTTCCCCATAGTTACGTTTTCACCCATGGGTGTATAAACATTGTGTTCTGCATCTTCCATCTGATGTTCTGCAGATTCTCCCCTGGGAGTCTCTGTCTTGCATCAGATAGAGTGTAATTTTGATGACTGATTTCGGGCCAGTTTTTTCAGTGCCTGGAGTCATGTTTTCTGGTGTTTTACACTGTTTGTTTACATTGGCAACAGCCTTTTTTGAGGGGGGCTGTTTGCCTTTGGTGTAGTTTATCTCACTATAAGATACATTTATATTATCCGTAAGTGTCTCATTAATTATTTAATATAAATTTAAAATTTTTGACCACACTTTGCCATCGGATCCATCGGGGCTCAACGTTACTTTTCAGAAACTTGGGCTTCGCTGAAAAAATATTTTTTCAAAATTATTTTGATTTGCAATTGTTTTTTCATTTATTAATGGATCATGTTATTATGTATCTTTGTGTCAGGGGTTTGTGCGAGTAACTAGGACTTGTTGTTGACTTTTCACAATGAAAGGATATTGTTCAAATTGTAATGGGAAGAAATCTTCCTCTGACTTTCATGATCATTGTATTAATTGTAGTCAGTGTTCTCGCACTAATCCCTGTTCTATATGTCAATATTGGGATGACAAACATTGGAAACGTATGTCACGGTATGTTGTTACTGGAGAAAGGGCTATGCCGGCTCTTTCTCCGCAAGGTCACTCTACTCTCTCAGTTTCTATTTCAAAGGAACAAGAACAGGGTGATGTTTCCATGTTATCTTCTGCAAGTGCGCTTCCGTCGTCACAAATGAATTCAGAGCTAGCGGCAAAAGTGCTCATGGAGATTAAACAAATGTCGTCCGCTAGCTCGCCCGGTGTAGCGTCCATTCACCGAATGGTTCGGCAGCCGGGTTCGTCCGATGCGGTCCAGGAGGAAATGTTGGGTGATGCGAGCACTATAAATATTCAATGTGCACACCCAGTGACGGCGGATAGTAAGCGAGATCGGAGGAAGCCTTTGAGTCCGGTTCCTAGCTCGTCCAGGTCCAGCCGGGCCGCGAGCGAGAGAGGCCCCTCTCTCGTACAACAACATCTGGGACCAGATGTTGTGGTACAAAATGTGTCACAAGCGGAGCATACGTCCGTCGCTCGGGACGCTCCGTTGTATAGGCAGTCCGCGGAGACTGCTAAGGCTTCTTCTTCTCGTCAGTGCACTCAACCGCACCTTGGCTGCGTGACCGCCGATATCTTACCAGCTTCGCCGATCAAGGATTCTTCGGCGACCAGGTCACACCATCCGGCAGCCAGGGACAGGAGGCCGATGGACTCCGGACGTTCGCATAGAAAAAGTATGCAGGAGCCATCTGATGCGGAGCTGCCCTCGGCGAAGCAGCGAAAGACTGCGCCTCCGCAGGTCTCGACGCCGGACATTCTTGTGCAGATAGCACAGCTTATCGCAGCATCCCAGCAGCCGACAGAAACGGTGTCGGATCGAGAATTATCCGACGGCGCTGGGTCGGTACGCTCCGCCGAAGCATTGGGGGCGGACGACCGGGAGCATCATGAGGTCCGACCGGATGGTGAAAGGGATACGGATGATTTGGAGCTATCCCTTTTGGAACAACATAAAGCTGCCGTGGACTTCATCCGGCACTTTCTCCCTCAAGTTGTTCCGTCGGGCCAGACTGCTGCGGTTCCGGACAAGAGGATTATAGCGTCATTGGACTCTGAATTTTTTGAGCGGTTCAGGGACATCGCTCCCGAGTTTCCGTCGCAGTCCAATAATGTTGCAAGAACATTTGAATTATTGAACGGCGCTATATTTAAACTTGCTTCCAAGACGGGGAAAGCAGGTTTCTTGTCCGCCAATACTCTCAACCTGCCTTTCATTAATGCAAGGAATAAATTCGACACGGCAGGACAGGGTATCCCGAGAGTTCCTCTGCGTATGGATGACGAGGCAGAAGACTTAGAGCTATCATTACCGTCGTCGGCTTCTATTCCAACCGCGGTGTTGGAAACAGCTATTTCGTCTAACAGAGCCAATTTAGATGCCTTATCTTACGCAGATCACCTTACTAAGGCGTTATCACTGCGCCTTCAAGGGAAAGAATTTCAGGATATACAATCCTCTTTAAGACTTCTTTCAAGGGCAGTAGCTTATTCCACGTGTAACTCCGCCCTTTCAGTGGCAAACCTGGAGTTTGTTAGACGTGACGCAGCCCTAGCTACATCCACACTCGTGGATACTAAGGTGAAGAACTCTCTTAGAGTCGCTTCGGTCTCCGGAGAACTTCACTTTGATGGCAAGCTTTCTGCTATTTATGATAAAATTACAAAGAAAGCTTCGGATTCTCTGTTGTTCAAATCTGCTTCTAAGAAGTCGGATACAGCAGACAAGAATAAGACAGGCACTTCTGGGTCTAATGCGCCCAAGAGAGGTTCCTATAGAGGTTCCGGTGCGTCCTCTTGGTCTTATTCGAGAGACCGTCAGGGTAGCGACTCTCGTTCGGGACGTCCTTCGGGCCGGGACAACCGGTCGGACGCCCCGAGGTCGACGGGACGAGGTGCGGGTGGAGGACGTGGTTTCTCCTACCACAGGCCTCGCAGGTCCAGGAGGTGATGGCTTAAACCTCTATCGCGTACCGGTTGGCGGAAGGTTGTCGAGCTTTTCACAAGAATGGGCGTCGATTACGGACGACCCTTGGGTGAGAGGAGTGACTTCGGAAGGCCTAAAGATATCCTTCAAACGAAAGCCTCCATTAACTCGAAGTCCAAAGTGGACTCAACTCCCGTCAAATCCGCAGAAAAGAGACGCTCTGTTATCAGAGGTGCAGTCTCTTTTAATGAAGAACGCGGTAGAGGTCGTAGAAAACCAGGAGACTCCGGGATTCTACAGCCATCTGTTTCTGGTTCCGAAACCAGACGGCTCGTTCCGTCCAGTCATAGATTTGAGCTGGATAAACAAGCTGATCGTCGCTCCGAAATTTTATATGGAGACGATTCGGTCGGTCAGAGCGAGTATTCGGGTGAACGATTATGCAACAAGCATAGATCTCAAAGATGCGTACTTTCACGTCATGGTACATCCGACATTCAGAAAGTATCTACGCTTCGCAGTCCTAGGAGTGGTGTATCAATTCCGGGCGATGTGCTTCGGACTGAATCTAGCACCCTGGGCTTTCACTCGGGTAATGAACTCGGTAATGATCTATTTCCGAGCTCATTCGTCTGCGGTAACGTCGGCCTACCTGGACGACATTCTTCAGAGGTACGGCAACGAGTTAACGCTTCAGAACGATGTTCAGAATCTACTTCTATTGCTCCGACGTCTCGGTTTTATAGTAAACGAGGAGAAGTCGGATCTGGTGCCGTCCAAGTCATTCACTCATCTGGGAATGAGCTTCGAGACGCACAACAATCTCGTTCGTCTGCCGTTAACCAGAGCGAAATTAGTCAGTTGTTACGCTCGCTATTGTCTGCACGCAGACAAAGTCACAGCGAGAGAATTTATGAGACTGATAGGTCTGTGCGGAGCCGCTGCGGATCTCATTCCGATGGGGCGGTTACGCACGCGTCCTCTCCAAATTTTCTTGACTCAGAATTGGAGTGTGAAAATTCATTCGCTCGACGTAGATGTTCTCTTGTCAGATCAAGTGAAACAAGAGATTCAGACTTGGGCAAACATTCAGTGGTTAACTCAGGGAGTTCCGCTGCAGTTGCCGGATCCGAGTTTTACCATTATGACGGATGCCAGTCAAACAGGTTGGGGTGCATCATTGATCCCAACGGATTCGAGATGCCAGGGTCTTTGGGATTCGCAATTCCTGTGCAAGCACATAAACATCAAGGAAATGATGTCAATTTGGCTTGCGTTACGTCATTGGATGGACATTATTCACAATGCTCATGTCCAAATCCTATCCGACAATACGACAGTAGTGGCGTATATACGGAATCAGGGAGGCACTCATTCAGTTCCGTTGTTCAATCTAACGGAAAGAATCCTTCTGTTTGCGCTAGAACATCAGGTTCTTCTTTCGGTCCGTCACATACCGGGTCATCTGAATTTGCTAGCAGACTCCCTTTCACGAAAGGGTTGCTTGTTGCCGTCGGAGTGGACTCTCAACAAACAAGTATTCAATCAGATTTGCTACCAATGGGAACGGCCAATGATAGACTTATTTGCGACACATCTCAACAATCAGTTGCAGACGTATGTGTCTCCGTGTCCGGATCCAAGAGCATTTGCAGTAGACGCTCTGTCGATCCCTTGGGACGGAATGATAGGATATGCGTATCCTCCAGCGCCGTTAATTCAACAAGTATTGCTAAAGATAAAACAATCTCAATGCAAGATTCTGTTGGTAGCATCTCTGTCGCCACAGAAACCATGGATAAATCTACTCAGGTGTCTGTTGTGGGACCTACCGCAAAAGCTTCCTCCACGGGAGAATCTTCTTTCGCAGGGGAAATCGCGTCAACTCCATCACAACCCGCAAGGTCTCAACCTTCACATTTTTCTGTTGTGCGGTCCTTCTTGCATGGCAAGCACTTTACAGGACGAGCAGTGGACGCGATTTCTAACTGTAGGAGGACCTCCTCTTCGCTAAACTGTGCGGCTAAGTGGAAGGTTTTTCGTCGTTGGTGTAGGGATCATTCTGTAGATATTTTTGATCCCTCTATACCAGACATTGCAAACTTTCTAGTATACTTGTTTGACGAAATCAAACTGCAGCCTGTTACTATTAAGGGTTATAGGTCTATGTTATCTGATACCTATGCACATCATGATAGTTTACAAATTGGATCTAATGTCTCTTTATCTAAGTTGGTTAGAAACTTCTCGATAAATAGACCCAGAACTCTTAGATTAATTCCTAAATGGAATTTAGCTTGGGTTCTTCTTAAATTGAAGGAAAAGCCATTTGAACCTCTTGGGACAGTAGATTTCAAATTCTCATCTTATAAGACAGCTTTTCTCTTAGCTTTCTCTTCTGCTAGAAGAGTCAGTGAGCTTCATGCACTGTCGGTGGATGATTCTCACTATCGTAGTGTCGGGAACACTATCACCTTCACTACTAATGTGGGTTTTTTAGCTAAGAATCAGGCTCCTAATAAATATCCGGAACCTATTGTTATTAAGGCTCTTCCGTCTTCAGACGGGCGTAGGCCTTTACTCTGTCCTGTTAGAGCGTTACGTATCTATAAACAGAGATCTCAGTTTATCAGAAAGGGACGGAAACGTTTCTTTCTGTCTTTGATGCCTAATAGAGGGGACATTTTGGTCCATTCTATTGCTAGATGGATTCAATTAACTATCCGTACTGCTTATGAGAATTTATCTTCTTCTCAGCAGTCTGTGCTTAAGATTTCCGCTCATGAAGTAAGAGCTCTTGCTACTTCTTGGGCTTATGCTAATAGTGTTGCTATTACAGATTTAATGAAGGCTGCTTATTGGTCTCAGCCATCGACATTCACAAATTTTTATCTCAGAAATATTGAGTCCATTTCTGGAGACCTGCATTGTTTAGGTCCATTATCTGTTGCTCAGAATGTCGTCCACTAAACAGTTGCAACTATAGTTATGCAGGCTTTCTGTTCCGGCAGTGACTCCATCCGGCTGCCCTCTTCGCTCTGGGCTATTTGACCCAGGGCAAGGGGAAGGGGGGGGGGGGGCGGGTGTTCCCTTAGGTCAGTGAAAAGCAAGGGAATGCCTCCTCCAAAGTCAGTATTTCTGAGTCGCTTCCGGGATGGTTTTAAAGTGTAATATTAATGTTAAAATTCATTCATGTCTTATTTTTAAAGTGTAGCTCGGTGTGAAGCATTTGTATATGTCAAGTGTCAAACGGGCTTTAATATACAATACTCGGACACTTTTAAAAGATTATAAAGAGTCTCAATTCTCTGGACTACTTTATTTATTGGCTTACTTTAAAAATAATTAGTATAAGGGTTATACTGGATGTTAATAGAGAACATGAATATTATTGTGCTCAATTATTAAGGGTATTGTATCTTTCTAATTTAATATTAAATAAGAAAGATACATGTAAAGCCTAATACTCCTTTTCTCCTTAAGGGGTTACCTCTTTATTATATAGTTGAGCTTATTGGATTTTCCTCTATGTCCTAGGCCCTCCAGCCTTTTTACTAAGCTAAGTCTGGGTCATTGGTACAGTATAAAAATGTTAAAAAATTTATAGTAATTTATATATTTTTTATACTTACCAATGACCCAGACGGGGATGGCCCTCCCAGGAGTTGGGAACTCTTGCCTGCCCGCTGAGTACATAGCGCTGACCAGGCACTGCCAGTAAGAATGATAATTGGCGCCAATTTTGGGACGTCCTTGACACTGCGCATGCGCAGTGGGGGCGTAGTATGGAGGTCCTATAGGACATGATTTCTTTTGGTTTTGGATGCAAATTTTGGGGATTGGGGGGCAAAATTTGTGTTTGGCCCTGGTTTTGTTAGAGTTAGCACCAGCTAAGTCTGGGTCATTGGTAAGTATAAAAAATATATAAATTACTATAAATTTTTTAACTTTTCAATCAACTATTCATCATATTTCATTGATTTCAATTCACATATAATTATTTTTTATACCTTAATATAAATAATATAAGTTCCAACTATATGCAAGGGTGGTAATATAAAAATTGTTGGTACAGATTTTTTCTAATATTATTAACTTTGATAATTGTCCACACTCTTGGAGTAGTACATTCTATTTTACAATGTCAGAGCAATGCTTTATTAACAATAAACCTCATTTTTCCTCTTGATTCAGGAATGTGGAGAAAACATTCAAGGATAAACCATTCTCATTGATGTGTGATGAGTCTAATGACAGAGGTGATGCTAAAAATTTGGTCATTCTTTTGAGAGTTTTTAATGATGAGAGAGGTGTTGTGGAGACAGTATTTGTAGATATGCCCGTTTGCAACAGAGCCACAGTAGAGCTATTGTTCAACACAATTTCTGAAGTATTCAGGTAATTATTAACATTTATTGAATTATTTAATCATTTTGCTTGTCCTCTTTCTCTGTTCATGATCATATAATTGTTGCCTTTCAGGTCTATTAAATTTTTTTTTTTTTTTTCCATTTTCAGGGAAAGGGGACTCGACTGGAATATGCTCTTCAGCTACTGTAGTGACAACTGCAATGTTATGATGGGAAAGCACAACAGTGTTATTTCTAGAATCAGAGAAGTGAAACCTGAAGTCTTTGATTTGGGATGTATTTGTCATTTGGCTAACCTTTGTGCTGGAGCTGCTATGAAAACATTGCCATTCAAGGTGGATGACCTGCTTTGTGATATCTTCACTCACTTCAAAAGAAGGTAACTTTTTTCAATATCTTTATTTTTATACTGTACCAATGACCCAGACATAGCTGGTGCTAACTCTTAAAATATAGGGCCAAACACAAATTTTGCCCCCCAATCCCCAAAATTGCATCTAAAACTAAAGAAAACATGTCCTGAAAGGCCCTCCACACTTCGCCCCTACTGCGCATGCGCAGTGTCAAGGACGTTCCGAAATTGGCGCCATTTATCATTCTAAGTTTGGCCCTTCATCAGTTAACATCTGACTGATCTTTGTGCTTTTAAATCTCAGTTTAAATGATGCCAGACACATAAATATTAGTGAAATGGTGATTCTAAGGAGGATAGAGAAGGAGGAGAGGAAAAGAATGTGTGACAGAATATTATCAGGGCTGTAACTTAAAATTTTTTAATAAAATTATGTTAAGTTACCTATTTTCAAGGCAGCAGCCATTTTGTTGTCATTCTGATTATTTAGTTACACTGTTTTTACAAGTGTTTTCCTCTCTCCCTGTCCTTTAAGTTCCCCCTTGCTATTCTCCCATGCTTTTGGCATAGTTTCTGTAATTATTATTACTAAAATTTCTTGGGAGTTTTAGCTGAATAACGGAATGAATTCTGTTCTTTCCCCATGTTTACGTCTTCACCTACGGGTGGTTAGGCGTTGTGTTCTGCATCTACCATCTGATGTTCTGCAGTTTCTTCCCTGGAAGTCTCTGTTTTGCATCAGATAGTGTATTTTTGGTAACTGATTTCGGGCCTGGGTGCCTGGAGTCTTATTTTAGTGTTTTTACACTCATTGTTTACATTTACAACAGCCCTCTGTGTGAGGGGGGGATTTCTAAAAAATAATATATTTATGTTATTTTAATCATAACTAGATACATTATTATTGTTCGTAAGTGTTGAATAAATTCTTTAAAATATTTTTAAAATTTTTGTCCACACTTAGGCTTGGGATCCATTGGGGCTCAACGTTACTTTTCAGAAACTTGGGCTGTTCTGAAAAAATATTTTTTCAAAATATTTTTGATTTCAATTATTTTTTCTATATTAATGGATCATATTATTATTATGTATTTTGATTGTCAGGGGTTAGTGCGAGTACCAGGACTTGTTTTCTTTTCACATTGAAAGGATATTGATCAATTGTTTTAAGAGGAAGTCTTCCTCTGACTTTATTATCATTCTGTATGTGGTCAGTGTACTCGCATTAACTCCTGTTCTGTATCGTATGATTTCGATGACAATATGGGAAGCGTATGTCACGGTATGTTGTTGGGGATTTGGACACTCCGGTCCTTTCCCCGCAGGGTCACTCTACTTTATCAATTTCTATTTCAGACGATCAAGATTAGGGTGATGTATCTGTGATGTCTTCCAACAGTGTGCCTCCGTCGTCACTATTAATGAAGGGCTAGCGGAAAAGTGCTCATGTTATACGCCAATTGCCTAAGAGGACCCTAGTAGGTTCGACGGCCTTTGACGTCCGCTAGCTCGCCCGGTGTAGCGTCCATTCACCGAATGGTTCGGCAGCCGGGTTCGTCCGTTGCGGTCTAGAAGGAATTTTGGGGTGATGCGAGCACTATAAAATTAACTTAATGCACACCCAGTGACGGCGGATCGGATGGAGATCGGAGGAAGCCTTTTAGTCCGGTTCATAGCTCGTTCCGGTCCATCCGGACGGCAAGCGAGAGAGGCCCCTCTCTCGTTCAACAACATCTGGCCCCAGATGTTATGGTACAAATGTGTCGCTAGCGGAGCATACGTCCGTTGCTCGGGACGCTCCGTTGTATAGGCAGTCCGCTGAGACTGCTAAGGCTTCCTCTTCTCGTCAGCGCACACGACCGCACCTTGGCTGCGTGACCGCCGATATATTACCAGCTTCGCCGATCAAGGATTCTTCGGCGACCAGGTCACACCATCCGGCAGCCAGGGATTCGAGACCGATGGACTCCGGACGTTCGCATAGGAAAAGTATGCGGGAGCCATCTGATGCGGAGCTGCCCTCGGCGAAGCAGCGATAGACTGCGCCTCCGCAGGTCTCGACGCCGGACATTCTTGTGCACATAGCACAGCTTATCGCAGCATCCCAGCAGCCGACAGAAACGGTGTCGGATCGAGAATTATCCGACAGCGCTGGGTTGGTAGCCAGGGACTCGAGGCCTGCAGACTCCGGACGTTCGCATAGGAAGTGTGCGGGAGTCAACGTACACGTAGCTTTCGGCGGCAATGCATCGTAAGTCCGCTACTGCACAGGCCTCGGGAATGGACGTGCTTTCCTTAATAGCACAGTTTATCGCAGCATCCCAGCATCAACTGAATCTGTCGCATATATTTTATCCGACGAAGCTGGGTCGGGACGCTCCGCGGAAGCGGGTACGGACGTCCGAAAGTTTCATCCGGTCCGACGGGATACCGAAAGGGATTCGGAGGATTTCAAGCTTTCCCTTTCGGAACAACATATGCTGCGATGCCGGATAAGAAACTGATAGCGTCGGTGGACTTAGAAATTTTTGGTTCGGTTCAGGGACATCGTCCCTCAGTTCCGACATAGTCCAATAATGTCACACAAACTTTCGAATTATTGAACGACGCTATATATATTATTATTTTATGCTTGCTATCCAAGCATTTCTGGTTTCTTGTTCGAAGAGCTATGGAGATGTCTTTCAAAAGTGTGCCTCTGTCGTCATAGTTAATGAAGAGTTAGCGGTAATAAGTGCTCATGGAATATGTCGATCGCTTACGGAGTGACATTCGCTAGCTCACCCGGTGTAGCGTACATTCATCGAATGGTTCGGCTGCCGGGTTCGTCCGTTGCGGTCTAGGAAGGAGATTTGGGTGATGCGAGCACTTTAATTACTTTAGTACTCACCCAGTGACGGCACATTGAGGACAGATCGGAGGAAGCCAACAACATAGGGGACCGCATGTTGTGGTTCAGATATTTTACATTCGGAGCATATGTCCGTTGCTCGGGACGCTCCGTTATATTGACAGTCCGAGAGACTGTCTTTAATGCTTCCTCATCCTCACAGCAGGGCACACGACCGCACATTGGCTACGTGACCTCGAGTATCCGATCAGTTTCGGCATTCAGTGATTCCACGGCGAATAGGTCGCACCATCCGGTAGCCAAGGGACACGAGGCCTATACACTCCGGTCGCTCGCATATTGGAAGTAGGCACGGGGTAACGATCACGGAGCTTCCAGCGGCAATGCATCGTAAGACCGCTTCTCCTCAGGCCTCAGTGACGGACGTGCTATCCGAGTTAGCACAGTTGTTTCGCAGCATCCCAGCAATTGACAGTTTCTCGGTCGAATCAGGAATTATCCGACGGCGCTGGGTCGGTGCGGTCCACGGTTGCATCAGCTACGGACGACCGAACGCTTTATAGGGTCCGATAGGATGGCGAAAGGGATTCGAAAGATTTCGAGTTTTCCCTTTAGTGGTATCGGAAGATGCCTTTCATATCTTCTGGCATTTCTTCCAGTGATTATTTTTCGGACTTCATTGCTGCGATCTTGGATAAGAGACTTATAGCGTCATTGGACTCGGATTTTTCGATCGGTACAGGGACATTGTCCCTGACTTACCGACGCAGTCCAATATTGTCATTACAACATGTGTTTTATTTTTCGACGCTATATATTTATATATATATACAAGCCTGCTACTAAGCATGATAGTTTAGTTTCTTGTCCGCGTTGCTCATTTCTGCCATTTTATCATTTTTACAAATAGTTTATTTTGGCAGAGCAGGGCATACCGAGAGTTCATATGCGTCTAGACGGTGTGATTAAAGACTGCATATATTCTTTTTCGCCGTTTATGTCTTTTCCAATTTCAATGTTGGGAACGACATTATGTATAGTAGACTTAACTTAGACGCTTTATTATACGTAATCCGCCTTACTGAGGCGTTATCATTACGTCTTCAAGAAAAGATTTACGGGATATTATTCTCAATGTAATTTCTTTTGAGGGCAGTAGTTTGTTCACGTATAACTCCGCCCTTCAGTGGCTGATTGGAGTTGGTTAGACGTGACGCAGCCCTAGCTACATCCACACGCGTGGATAGTAAGGTTAAGAACTCTCTCAGAGTCGCTTCGTTCTCGGAGGAGCTTCTCTTCGACGGCAACTTTCCGACAATCCATGAATTGCTCGATTTATACATTCTCTTGTCTATCTAGTGTTACAAGAGATTCAGACTGGGGCAAACATTCGGTGGTTGACTCAGAGAGTGCCGCCGCAGTTGCCGGACCCGAGTGTGGCTGTTATGACGGTTGCCAGTCAAACAGATTGGGATATATACTGATCCCTACGGATTCATAAGTGCCAGGGTCTTTGGGTTCCGCAGTCTTTTAGCTATCAGTTTAACTTCCGCGGAATAATGTTTTTTAGGCTTGCTTTATGTCATTGCATGAACATTATTCAGAAACGCATGCCCAAATTCCTGTCCTTTAATTCGACAGTAGTGGCGTATCTCCGGAACCAGAGAGGCACTCTTTCGTTTCCGTTATTCAATTTAATGGAAAGAATCCGTCTGTTGGTTATAGTACACCAAGTTCAGTTTTGGTCCGTCATATTCCGGGTCGTCTGATTGTTTTATCGGACTCCCGTTCTCTTACGGGTCGCTTGTTGCTGTCAGAATGGACTCTCAACAAACAAGTATTCAATCAGATTTGCTATCTATGGGAGCGCCCAATGATGATTTATTTATGACACAGCTTGCTAATCAATTGCAGACGTATGTGTTGGCTTGTCCAGATCTCTGAGCTAATAGTGTTAACGCTCTATTGATCTATAGGACGGAATGATAGGATACGCGTAACCTCCGGCGCTGTTGTTTCAGCAGGTATTGCTAAGATAAACAACCACAATAAATTTCTGTTGATAGCATCTCTATCTTCACAGAGATCATGAGTAATTTACTCTCTTGTCTACTGTGGGTCTTAACGTGAAATCTTCCTCTATGTGAGGATCTTTTTTCACTGGGTAAATCGTGTCATCTTTATCACAACCAGCAAGGTCGCAACCTTCATGTATTCCGTTGTGTGGTCCGTAATGCATTGTAAGCACTGTACTGGACGAGCTTTGGACGCGATTTCTTACTATAGGAGATCCTCTTCTTCGCTATTCTATGCGACTAAAGTGGAGGCTCTTCCGTCGTGGTGTAGGGATCATTATGTTCATATTGTTGATCCCTCCATACTACTCATTGCTATTTTTTAGTATACTTGTTTCACAAGATCTACTGCAGCCTATTATTATTTAGGTTATAGGTTTATGTTACCTCATACCTATGCACTCTACGATAGTTTACAATTGAGTCTTTTGTCTCTTTATCTAAGTCAGTTAGTAACTTTTTGATAAATAGACTTAGAATCTTTAGATTAAATTCCTATACGGATTTTAACTTCGGTTCTTATTTAGCTAAGTAATCATTTGAGCCTCTGGAAACAGTAGTTTTCAAATTCTGACCTTTTAGACAGTAATTCTGTTGGTTTCTCTTTTACTGTAGAGTCAGTGAGTTTCATGCACTATCGATGGATGATTTTCACTTTCATAGTTTCGGAATCAATACTTCCGTTACTATTTAGGTTGGATTGTTGCATAAGAGTTAGGCTCCTATTATCCGGAACCTATTATTTTAAGGTCCTTCCGTCTTCGTATGGGCATAGGCCTTTACTCTTTCCGGGTACAGTTTATGTATTTATAAACAGATATCTGTTTATTACAAGGGCGTAAGCTTCTTCTGTCTTTGATGTCTAGTAGAAGGACGTTACGCTCCATTTTATTGTTAATGGATTCTATTAACTATCGGTACTGCTTATGGTATATCATTGACTTAGCAGTTGTGCTTAAGATTTCGGCTCATGAAGTAAGAGTTCTTCTACTTCTTGGGCTTACTTTAATAGTGTCGCTATTATAGATTTTTGAAGGCCGCTCATTGCGCTCAGCCATCCACATTCATGAATTTTATCTTAGAAATATCGAGTCAATTTCTTGAGGCCTCTTTTGTTAGGTCTATTATCTACTGCTCAGAATGTCATTCTCTTAACAGTTGCTACTATAGCTAGGTAGGCTGTCTGTTTCGGCAGTGTCTCCGTTCGGCTGCCCTCTTCGCTCTGGGCTATTTGACCCAGGGCAAGAAAAAGGGGGGGGGGGGGGAGGGTGTTCCCTTGGGTCACCTGTTTTACTATGAAAACAAGGGGATACCTCCTCCGGAGTTAGTAATTCTGAGCTGTTATTGGGATGGTTGTTTAGTGAGAAGTTTAAGTTTATAAAATTCATTCAAGTCTTAGTTTTTAAAGTATAGCTTTTGAATATTGCATATGTCAACGGACATGATTATGCAATTCTCAGACACTTTTAGGAGTATAAGAGTCTCTATTCTCTAGACTTACTTTATTATTGGCTTACTTTAAAAATTATTAGTATAAGGATTATATTGGATATTAATAGAGTACATGGATGTATGAAGCTCAATTTTGGAAGGTGTTGTATCTTTCTAATTTATCATAAATAAGAAAGATACATGTAAGGCCTATTACTTCTTTTCCCTACAGGGGATGACTCTATTTTATTTTATTGAGCGTATTCCATTTTGCTCTATGTCCTTGGCCCTCCAGCCTTTTTACTATTCAGCTATGTCTGGGTCATTGGTACAGTATAAAAATGTTAAAAAATTTATAGTAATTTATATATTTTTTATACTTACCAATGACCCAGACGGGGATGGCCCTCCCAGGAGTTGGGAACTCTTGCCTCCCCGCTGAGTACATAGCGCTTACCAGGCACTGGTTATTAGAATGATAAATGGCGCCAATTTCGGAACGTCCTTGACACTGCGCATGCGCAGTAGGGGCGAAGTGTGGAGGGCCTTTCAGGACATGTTTTCTTTAGTTTTAGATGCAAATTTTGGGGATTGGGGGGCAAAATTTGTGTTTGGCCCTTTATTTTAAGAGTTAGCACCAGCTATGTCTGGGTCATTGGTAAGTATAAAAAATATATAAATTACTATAAATTTTTTAACTTTTCTTATATTTTGCATTTACAGTTTAAGATGTTTCATATTCAGCTAGAAGCAAATAGTATTTTGTTAGCAAACGATTTGCTTTATTACAAATTACTGAAGAGTCCCTACTGGCACTCTTCAATAATTTGTAATAAAGTAAAATACTTCCATGTGGGTAGTATGTTGTCCATTATGTAATTTTTTATTTTCTGTTTCCTTCAGTTCTGTAAGACAGGAAGATTTCAAAGAGTACCAAGAATTTAATAATTTAGAATGCCAGAAATTATTGAAGCATTGTAAGACTAGATGGTTGAGTTTAGAAAAATGTGTCAAGAGAACACTGTAGCAATGGCCAGCCCTGTTGAGTTACTTCCAGAGTCACCCAGATGTAGAAATAAAAGGGAAAGTCCAGACAATTGCAGAACTACTTGCTAAACCAGAAACAAAATTGGTCCTCCTGTTCCTAGAATTCATTATTCCATACCTCAGTGAATTCAATGTAGCTTTTCAGGTTAGTAGTTAGTATTAACTCTGTTCTTTATCTTTTCCATTGAACTTAATGAACTGATAGATATTATCTAACAATGACATTTTTTTCATTTCAGACTGATGAAGTTAAAATTCTTTACTTGGACAAAGAAATGAATAGGCTACTGAGAAAGTTCCTGGGGAAATTTGTCAAAGTCAAGGCAATTACTGGACACAAATTAACAGAAGTGCCATATGCAGATGAAGATAACCAGCTCCCAGATGGGATTCTAGCTGTTGGTATGAAAGCAAGACAATACATTATAGATGAAGAAATTGATGCAGGAACAGTAACCAAATATTTTAAGTTAGTATTACTATATTTTGTTATTATAGTCTTACTAGTAACTGCTCTTTATAGATTTTCAATTAATTCTCATTTCTCTTGCTTTCAGACATGTAAGACTGTTTTATGAAGCAGTAGTTGAAAAAATGGTGAAAAAATTCCCCTTTGAAAATAAGCTCCTTCAAAATATTGGTTGGTTGAGTCCACGTATAATGGAAAAAGAAGCTTTACAGGCTGAAACAGGTTAGTTCAAATGTTTTTTTATAGTAATGGTGCTACTGTGAATTATCTTGATGAAATGAAATATAATGTTAAAATGACATGTCAGTGAATAGGAAATATTAATTAGTATAGAAAATAATCTCTCGTTTACTTTAAAGCATTGGCTGATGAATTATTGATACTGTTAAATATTCTTAATTAGATTTCTCAACATTTTCAGTTTTGGAAATTGGGAGACTCTTCCCATCAGTGGTAAAAGATGAAGATACTCTAAGGGAAGAATTTGTCGACTATCAGCTTTCACCTTCTGATTTACCCTTGTTTGAAGAAAATAGCAGCATTGATAAATATTGGAGTGTCACAGATGAAAACTCCAGCAGGCAGCTGCAGATTCCCTGTCTTGACAGCACTGGCAAAGGTGAATATGTTTATGTACATATCTAAAGCAAAACAACAATAAATTTAATATTTTATCACATTCTTTATTCACAATCTTATTACAATAGTTTTATATGTTGATTGCTGTTTCTTCCTGCTTAACTCATCTGCTATTCTGTATTTCTCACTTGCAGGGATTACTGACCATTCCAAATTCCAATGCCGATAGTGAGAGGGTATTTTCTACAGTTAGAAAAATATATACTGAAGGTAGATCAAATCTTGAAAATGAAACCATCTGCAAATTGTTGTCAACAAAAATCAATAACCACTTGCCATGCCACCAGACAGACTTTCCACAAAAACTTTTGTTAGATGCCAAAGGTGCCACAAGAAATTACCTGGATGAGTTAAACTGATTTAGTATTTTGTAAATAGTTATTTATATATATATTTATATGGTAATAAAATTGTAATTCTGGAATAAGCTGTAGGATAACTACAAGAAAATGTTTGTTACACTTTCCCTCAATTGATAGTTTCAACACTTGACAACAACACTTATCCATATGAAAGCTTCTTCAAAAGGGATGTCAAAGGTTGGAAGTATCAATTGAGGGAAACATATTCCTTGTTGTTATCCCACAGCTTCATTCTGCTGATACTGTCATAGTATATATCTGCCTATGCTTTGTATATATTGTGAATATTTCTTATTGTTATTCCACAAATCATTTTAGTAGATACTGTAACAGTAGAATGTATATTTGCAGGGACCAGCCTAGGGGGGAATTTTAGGGAGACTTCAAGTCTCCCTCCAGAAAAAATAGGGAGACTGCAGAGTCATGTAGGGAGACTTCATAGGCAAGTGGGGAAAATTAAGAATATTCATGTACCACCCTCGCCGCCCCTTCATATTTTCAATTTATGGTCCTCCATTAACATACAAATAATCCAGGTCCAGTTGTCTATGATGCATCTGTGCCAGGTTAAAAAATCACAATGTAATTATTGACTGAAAATCCCCCACCGCTACCTTCTCCTTCATGACCCCTCACCTCTTCTTCGTGCCAATCCCCCATCACCCTCCTGTGGTTGCCTTTCAACAAAGTCTACTAAGCTAATAATTTCCTAAGTCTGAAAGTGTGAACAGGACCAGATGTAAGAAGGTTGCTTGGGAGGTACTTTGTTAGTTAATAAACAAAATACATTCTGGGGTCGAGTATTTTGTAAAAGAAATGTCATTCCGCATCATTTTTATGGCATTCCGGTGTCATTCCGCGACATTTCATGTCATTCCGATGTTTAGGAGGACCCTTTTTCAAGATCGTTCACATGCACACTTGTGTCCTGTACAAAGCTTTTCTTGACATCACTAAAGCTTTTTTTCATGTGTTTCAATTCCATTCGTGTTTTTCTGGGAATAGACAGCCCAACAGATAACAGTCGTCAGCAAATCGAAATGAAAATAATGTGTTATAAAATACGTCCGTTGTGTATACATTTTCGGCATCCTAAGCGACGTAACCTACTTTCAAACTGGGTTGTTTGTTGAGTCGCGTAAGTCACCTATTTTTGTTTCAACACTTGAAGCTCCGACTGGAACGCAACAAAATAGAAATAAAAAAATCCGCCAAAAGCGACAATGGACAATTGCTTGTCGTGTGATTTCAAATAAATGGACGTTTATTTGACGAATTAAAATGCCCATTTATCACACTCGAGCACATTCGATTTTTGAAAATACTCGTTTTCATGTAAACCTCGCATCACTCAGTTCAGCCTTTTCTCATTTTGGCCAATTTTTAGAGGGCGACTTGTAATCGCCCCGACTATTTTTCTAGGCGACTTTGGGCTTAGAAGGGCGACTTAATCACCCTAGTCGCCCTCACGGCTGGTCCCTGTATATTTGTATATATTTTCCTAATTGACACTGACAATAGAATAAAAGTTTATTATATGCAGTTGTTTGTTTTGTGTTTCCCTCCCACTGTCCCACAAGCCCATTATCTGTCTGCCTGTCAGACAACCCTTTCAGACTCCTACAAGGTCCTGTAGCCATTGCAATCCAATACCACCTAACTACCCAGTCCACCCCACTCACTTGTAAATGTAAGTTATAATTACTCTAACCAAAGACTCCAGTGATTCATTGTTCTGAAATACTTATGCCTGTGTGTGTGTGTGTGGGGGGGGGGGAGGGGGATATTTGGTATTAATTTGTATTTAAAATTGATCCACACATGGTTTCTACGCGCAAAAAAAAAAATCTCCCTGAAAATCATGTCATCTCCCTGAAAATTTTCTTCAATCTCCCTGAAAAAAATTTTGGGAGGTTAACATGTCTGAACAACATTAATCATAATAGTGTATTAGGCCCACTACATGCTGGTTGAAATGTGGAGGGGCGTTGGGGGTGAATGGGTTGGGAGTGGCGAGGCTTGTTGTAGGCACATATTATTCAGACGAAGCACTTGCCCGATTAAGATATCTCAGGGTCTCGACAGAAATCTTTCCCGGAGACATTTTTTTTTAAAAAAAGAAAAACCTTTCTAGAAAATCCACTGCGAGCATTTGTGCTTGCGTTTGGGAATCGGTGTGGAGGCAAGGCCAGTGATGCTTTTGGGGGAACGCCATTCCCCTTGATCCCTTCTACTTGCTGCTGCTAACGTTCTTCCTCCTCAAGTGCCTAACTTGAACTGGCTACATCAAAAATAACCTGTTACTTGCATGATGAGTGAAACATAAAACTAGAAGCTGGTGAATGGGAGGGGGTGGGGGGAGCTTGTAGGCGCAGACTTTCAGATGCAGCAATTGGTGGATGAAGATCAACAGCCCTCTGCCTCATTAACGGCCCTCGACTCTCGGGCCGGTAATAAATCCTCGGGCTTTTATTCATTCCTCTCGGGCCGGTAATAAACTGCAAGGCCCTCCAAACTCATGGTACTGTTATATTATTGGAAGATATCTTCAGAATCTGTAGTTTATGTTAACTTGGCTGCTTGCAGTTACTGGCTTTCTTGCCTCTAGATTCATGGATAAACCTATTGTGACTTTTCCCCAATTAAAACAAAAGTTATACACATCCGGCCAAACCATTTTCGGCCCAGGGATTTCCAGACCCCTGCCCCCAGGAACCCCGAGAAGTGAAGCAGTGCCTGTTCACTGCAGTAAGCAGGCTCTGTTTTACTGGTAAAATAGGACCCAGTCACCAATGCTTGGGAGGTGCAAACCCTCTAAAATGGGAAACATGGCTTATTAACGCTCCCCCCTGATGTTTAGTTAATACTCATGTTGTGGGCGTGATCAGCCAATGTGCAAAAATATGTGACCTTAAACTCCAGTTTTTAAATAAATAAATTGTCTAGACCCCCCCCCCCCCCCCCCCCCCTCTGGGGTGGGGGTCATATGCCTCCATCAGTGAAATGTTGGGTGCCACCCCTAGATTGCGGCGCATTTCCAAAGTCAAAATAAATGAGGCTGTATAATGGGGCAACCAAGAGTCGTCGTTACGATAGGCTGACCATGGTTGGGCACGTGGTAGGACAATTTTAAATTTGGCGGTCCCAAAACCCCTATTTAGTTGCATCTGGGGGATATTTTGAGGCTTTTCACAGTGATATTTTTATACTGTACCAATGACCCAGACTTAGCTGGTGCTAACTCCACAAAAACCAGGGCCAAACACAAATTTTGCCCCCCAATCCCCAAAATTTGCATCCAAAACAAAAAGAAATCATGTCCTAAAGGACCTCCATAGTACGACTCTACTGCGCATGCGCAGTGACGCAGTCGTCCCGAAATTGGCGCCAAATATCATTCTCTGTTTGGCCCTTCATCAGTCAACATCTCACTGATCTTTGTGCTTGTAAATCTCAGTTTAAAGGATGCCAGACACGTAATTTTTGGAGAAAATGTGATTCTAAGGAGGATAGAAGGAGGAGAGGAAAAAAGAAGTGGCAAAAAATAATCAGGGCTGTACTTAAAATTTTTTTGTTGAAATTATGTTAAGTTGCCTATTTTCGAGGCATGGGCCTCTTGTTGTCATTTTTGCTAATTGTTGCACTGCTTATTCAGTGTTTCCTCTCCCCTAGCCTTCTAAAGTCCCCCCTTGCAATTCTCCCATGTTTTTGGCATATTTTTGAGAAGTTTCATTTCTAAAATTTCCTGGGAGAGTTGCTTGGTTACAGAATGTTTTCTGTTATTTTCCCCATAGTTACGTTTTCACCCATGGGTGTATAACGTTTGTGTTCTGCATCTTCCATCTGATGTTCTGCAGATTCTCCCCTGGGAGTCTCTGTTTTGCATCAGATAGAGTGTAATTGATGACTGATTCCGGGCCAGTTTTTTCAGTGCCTGGAGTCATGTTTTCTAGTATGTTTACACTGTTTGTTTTCATTGGCAACAGCCTTTTTTGAGGGGGGCTGTTTGCCTTTGTGGTAGTTTATCTCATTATAAGATACATTTATATTATCCGAAAGTGTCTCATTAATTATTTTATATAATTTTAAAATTTTTGACCACACTTTGCCATCGGATCCATCGGGGCTCAACGTTACTTTTCAGCAACTTGGGCTTCTCTGAAAAAATATATTTTTATACTGTACCAATGACCCAGACATAGCTGGTGCTAACTCTTAAAATATAGGGCCAAACACAAATTTTGCCCCCCAATCCCCAAAATTTGCATCTAAAACTAAAGAAAACATGTCCTGAAAGGCCCTCCACACCTCGCCCCCACTGCGCATGCGCAGTGTCAAGGACGTTCCGAAATTGGCGCCATTTATCATTCTAAGTTTGGCCCTTCATCAGTTAACATCTGACTGATCTTTGTGCTTTTAAATCTCAGTTTAAATGATGCCAGACACATAAATATTAGTGAAATGGTGATTCTAAGGAGGATAGAAAAGGAGGAGAGGAAAAGAATGTGTGACAGAATATTATCAGGGCTGTAACTTAAAATTTTTTAATGAAATTATGTTAAGTTACCTATTTTCAAGGCAGCAGCCATTTTGTTGTCATTCTGATTATTTAGTTACACTGTTTTTTCAAGTGTTGTTCCTCTCTCCCTGTCCTTTAATTCCCCCTTGCTATTCTCCCATGCTTTTGGCATAGTTTCTGTAATTATTATTACTAAAATTTCTTGGGAGTTTTAGCTTAATAACAGAATGAATTCTGTTCTTTCCCCATGTTTACGTCTTCACCTACGGGTGGTTAGGCGTTGTGTTCTGCATCTACCATCTGATGTTCTGCAGTTTCTTCCCTGGAAGTCTCTGTTTTGCATCAGATGGGGTATTTTTGGTAACTGATTTCGGGCCTGGGTGCCTGGAGTCTTATTTTAGTGTTTTTACACTCATTGTTTACATTTACAACAGCCCTCTGTGTGAGGGGGGGATTTCTAAATAATAATATCTTTATGTTATTTTAATCATAACTAGATACATTATTATTGTTCGTAAGTGTTGAATAAATTGTTTAAAATATTTTAAAAATTTTTGTCCACACTTAGGCTTGGGATCCATTGGGGCTCAACGTTACTTTTCAGAAACTTGGGCTGTTCTGAAAAAATATTTTTTCAAAATATTTTGATTTCAATTATTTTTTCTATATTAATGGATCATATTATTATTATGTATTTTGATTGCCAGGGGTTAGTGCGAGTACCAGGACTTGTTTTCTTTTCACATTGAAAGGATATTGATCAATTGTTTTAAGAGGAAGTCTTCCTCTGACCTTATTATCATTCTATATGTGGTCAGTGTACTCGCATTAACTCCTGTTCTGTATCGTATGATTTCGATGACAATATGGGAAGCGTATGTCACGGTATGTTGTTGGGGATTTGGACACTCCGGTCCTTTCCCCGCAGGGTCACTCTACTTTATCAATTTCTATTTCAGACGATCAAGATTAGGGTGATGTATCTGTGATGTCTTCCAACAGTGTGCCTCCGTCGTCACAATTAATGAAGGGCTAGCGGAAAAGTGCTCATGTAATACGCCAATTGCCTAAGAGGACCCTAGTAGGTTCGACGGCCTTTGACGTCCGCTAGCTCGCCCGGTGTAGCGTCCATTCACCGAATGGTTCGGCAGCCGGGTTCGTCCGTTGCGGTCTAGAAGGAATTTTGGGGTGATGCGAGCACTATAAAATTAACTTAATGCACACCCAGTGACGGCGGATCGGAGGGAGAACGGAGGAAGCCTTTTAGTCCGGTTCATAGCTCGTTCCGGTCCATCCGGACGGCAAGCGAGAGAGGCCCCTCTCTCGTTCAACAACATCTGGCCCCAGATGTTGTGGTACAAATGTGTCGTTAGCGGAGCATACGTCCGTCGCTCGGGACGCTCCGTTGTATAGGCAGTCCGCTGAGACTGCTAAGGCTTCCTCTTCTCGTCAGCGCACACGACCGCACCTTGGCTGCGTGACCGCCGATATATTACCAGCTTCGCCGATCAAGGATTCTTCGGCGACCAGGTCACACCATCCGGCAGCCAGGGATTCGAGACCGATGGACTCCGGACGTTCGCATAGGAAGTATGCGGGAGCCATCTGATGCGGAGCTGCCCTCGGCGAAGCACCGATAGACTGCGCCTCCGCAGGTCTCGACGCCGGACATTCTTGTGCACATAGCACAGCTTATCGCAGCATCCCAGCAGCCGACAGAAACGGTGTCGGATCGAGAATTATCCGACAGCGCTGGGTCGGTAGCCGGGGACTCGAGGCCTGCAGACTCCGGACGTTCGCATAGGAAGTGTGCGGGAGTCAACGTACACGGAGCTTCCAGCGGCAATGCATCGTAAGTCCGCTACTGCACAGGCCTCGGGAACGGACGTGCTTTCCTTAATAGCACAGTTTATCGCAGCATCCCAGCATCAACTGAATCTGTCGCATATATTTTATCCGACGATGCTGGGTCGGGACGCTCCGCGGAAGCGGGTACGGACGTCCGAAAGTTTCATCCGGTCCGACGGGATACCGAAAGGGATTCGGTGGATTTCAAGCTTTCCCTTTCGGAACAACATATGCTGCGATGCCGGATAAGAAACTGATAGCGTCGGTGGACTTAGAAATTTTTGGTTCGGTTCAGGGACATCGTCCCTCAGTTCCGACATAGTCCAATAATGTCACACAAACTTTCGAATTATTGAACGACGCTATATATATTATTATTTTATGCTTGCTATCCAAGCATTTCTGGTTTCTTGTTCGAAGAGTTATGGAGATGTCTTCAAAAGTGTGCCTCTGTCGTCATAGTTAATGAAGAGTTAGCGGCAATAAGTGCTCATGGAATATGTCTATCGCTTACGGAGTGACATTCGCTAGCTCACCCGGTGTAGCGTACATTCATCGAATGGTTCGGCTGCCGGGTTCGTCCGTTGCGGTCTAGGAAGGAGATTTGGGTGATGCGAGCACTTTAATTACTTTAGTACTCACCCAGTGACGGCAGATTGAGGACGGATCGGAGGAAGCCAACAACATAGGGGACCGCATGTTGTGGTTCAGATATTTTACATTCGGAGCATATGTCCGTTGCTCGGGACGCTCCGTTATATTGACAGTCCGAGAGACTGTCTTTAATGCTTCCTCATCCTCACAGCAGGGCACACGACCGCACATTGGCTACGTGACCTCGAGTATCCGATCAGTTTCGGCATTCAGTGATTCCACAGCGAATAGGTCGCGCCATCCGGTAGCCAAAGGACACGAGGCCTATACACTCCGTTCGCTCGCATATTGGAAGTATGCACGGGGTAACGATCTCGGAGCTTCCTGCGGCAATGCATCGTAAGACCGCTGCTCCTCAGGCCTCAGTGACGGACGTGCTATCCGAGTTAGCACAGTTGTTTCGCAGCATCCCAGCAATTGACGGTTTCTCGGTCGAATCAGGAATTATCCGACGGCGCTGGGTCGGTGCGGTCCGCGGTTGCATCAAGCTACGGACGACCGAACGCTTTATAGGGTCCGACAGGATGGCGAAAGGGATTCGAAAGATTTCGAGTTTTCCCTTTAGTAGTATCGGAAGATGCCTTTCATATCTTCTGGCATTTCTTCCAGTGATTATTGTTCGGACTTCATTGCTGCGATCTTGGATAAGAGACTTATAGCGTCATTGGACTCGGATTTTTCGATCGGTACAGGGACTTTGTCCCTGACTTACCGACGCAGTCCAATATTGTCATTACAACATGTGTTTTATTTTTCGACGCTATATATATATTATATATATACAAGCCTGCTACTAAGCATGATAGTTTAGTTTCTTGTCCGCGTGGCTCATTTCTGCCATTTTATCTTTTTTACATATAGTTTATTTTGGCAGACCAGGGCATACCGAGAGTTCATATGCGTCTAGACGGTGTGATTAAAGACTGCATATATTCTTTTTCGCCGTTTATGTTTTTCCAATTTCAATGTTGGGAACGACATTATGTATAGTACACTTAACTTAGACGCTTTATTATACGTAATCCGTCTTACTGAGGCGTTATCATTACGTCTTCAAGAAAAGATTTACGGGATATTATTCTCAATGTAATTTCTTTTGAGGGCAGTAGTTTGTTCACGTATAACTCCGCCCTTCAGTGGCTGATTGGAGTTGGTTAGACGTGATGCAGCCCTAGCTACATCCACGCGTGGATAGTAGGTTAAGAACTCTCTCAGAGTCGCTTCGTTCTCGGAGGAGCTTCTCTTCGACGGCAACTTTCCGGCAATCCATGAATTGCTTGATTTATACATTCTCTTGTCTATCTAGTGTTACAAGAGATTCAGACTGGGGCAAACATTCGGTGGTTGACTCAGAGAGTGCCGCCGCAGTTGCCGGACCCTAGTGTGGCTGTTATGACGGTTGCCAGTCAAACAGATTGGAATATTCTGATCCCTACGGATTCGAAGTGCCAGGGTCTTTGGGTTCCGCAGTCTTTTAGCTATCAGTTTAACTTCCGCGGAATAATGTTTTTTAGGCTTGCTTTATGTCATTGCATGAACATTATTCAGAAACGCATGCCCAAATTCCTGTCCTTTAATTCGACAGTAGTGGCATATCTCCGGAACCAGGGAGGCACTCTTTCGTTTCCGTTATTCAATTTAATGGAAAGAATCCGTCTGTTGGTTATAGTACACCAAGTTCAGTTTTGGTCCGTCATATTCTGGGTCGTCTGATTGTTTTATCGCACTCCCGTTCTCTTACGGGTCGCTTGTTGCTGTCAGAATGGACTCTCAACAAACAAGTATTTAATCAGATTTGCTATCTATGGGAGCGCCCAATGATGTTTTATTTATGACACAGCTTGCTTATCAATTGCAGACGTATGTGTTGGCTTGTCCAGATCTCTGAGCTAATACTGTTAACGCTCTATTGATCTATAGGACGGAATGATAGGATACGCGTATCCTCCGGCGCTGTTGTTTTAGCAGGTATTGCTAAGATAAACAACCACAATACATTTCTGTTGATAGCATCTCTATCTTCACAGAGATCATGAGTAATTTACTCTCTTGTCTACTGTGGATCTTAACGTGAAATCTTCCTCTATGTGAGGATCTTTTTTCACTGGGTAAATCGTGTCATCTTTATCACAACCAGCAAGGTCGCAACCTTCATGTATTCCGTTGTGTGGTCCGTATTGCATTGTAAGCACTGTACTGGACGAGCTTTGGACGCGATTTCTTACTATAGGAGATCCTCTTCTTCGCTATTCTATGCGACTAAAGTGGAGGCTCTTCCGTCGTGGTGTAGGGATCATTATGTTCATATGGTTGATCCCTCCATACTACGCATTGCTAGTTTTTAGTATACTTGTTTCACAAGATCTACTGCAGCCTGTTGTTATTTAGGTTATAGGTTTATGTTACCTCATACCTATGCACTCTACGATAGTTTACAATTGAGTCTTTTGTCTCTTTATCTAAGTCAGTTAGTAACTTTTTGATAAATAGACTTAGAATCTTTAGATTAAATTCCTATACGGATTTTAACTTCGGTTCTTATTTAGCTATGTAATCATTTGAGCCTCTGGAAACAGTAGTTTTCAAATTCTGACCTTTTAGACAGTAATTCTGTTGGTTTCTCTTTTACTGTAGAGTCAGTGAGTTTCATGCACTATCGATGGATGATTTTCACTTTCATAGTTTCGGAATCAATACTTCCGTTACTATTTAGGTTGGATTGTTGCATAAGAGTTAGGCTCCTATTTCCGGAACCTATTATTTTAAGGTCCTTCCGTCTTCGTATGGGCATAGGCCTTTACTCTTTCCGGGTACAGTTTATGTATTTATAAACAGATATCTGTTTATTACAAGGGCGTAAGCTTCTTCTGTCTTTGATGTCTAGTAGAAGGACGTTACGCTCCATTTTATTTTTAATGGATTCTATTAACTAGCGTACTGCTTATGGTATATCATTGGCTTAGCAGTTGTGCTTAAGATTTCGGCTCATGAAGTAAGAGTTCTTCTACTTCTTGGGCTTACATTAATAGTGTTGCTATTATAGATTTTTGAAGGCTGCTCATTGCGCTCAGCCATCCATTCATGAATTTTATCTCAGAAATATCGAGTCCATTTCTGGAGGCCTCTATTGTTAGGTCTATTATCTACTGCTCAGAATATCATTCTCTTAACAGTTGCTACTATAGCTAGGTAGGCTGTCTGTTTCGGCAGTGTCTCCGTTCGGCTGCCCTCTTCGCTCTGGGCTATTTGACCCAGGGCAAGAAAAAGGGGGGGGGGGAGGGTGTTCCCTTGGGTCACCTGTTTTTACTATGAAAACAAGGGGATACCTCCTCCGGAGTTAGTAATTCTGAGCTGTTATTGGGATGGTTGTTTAGTGAGAAGTTTAAGTTTATAAAATTCATTCAAGTCTTAGTTTTTAAAGTATAGCTTTTGAATATTGCATATGTCAACGGACATGATTATGCAATTCTCACTCACTTTTAGGAGTATAAGAGTCTCTATTCTCTAGACTTACTTTATTATTGGCTTACTTTAAAAATTATTAGTATAAGGATTATTGGATATTAATAGAGTACATGGATGTATGAAGCTCAATTTTTGGAAGGTGTTGTATCTTTCTAATTTATCATAAATAAGAAAGATACATGTAAGGCCTATTACTTCTTTTCCCTACAGGGGATGACTCTATTTTATTTTATTGAGCGTATTCCATTTTGCTCTATGTCCTTGGCCCTCCAGCCTTTTTACTATTCAGCTATGTCTGGGTCATTGGTACAGTATAAAAATGTTAAAAAATTTATAGTAATTTATATATTTTTTATACTTACCAATGACCCAGACGGGGATGGCCCTCCCAGGAGTTGGGAACTCTTGCCTCCCCGCTGAGTACATAGCGCTTACCAGGCACTGGTTATTAGAATGATAAATGGCGCCAATTTCGGAACGTCCTTGACACTGCGCATGCGCAGTGGGGGCGAGGTGTGGAGGGCCTTTCAGGACATGTTTTCTTTAGTTTTAGATGCAAATTTTGGGGATTGGGGGGCAAAATTTGTGTTTGGCCCTATATTTTAAGAGTTAGCACCAGCTATGTCTGGGTCATTGGTAAGTATAAAAAATATATAAATTACTATAAATTTTTTAACTTTTTCAAAATTTTTTTGTTTTGCAATTGTTTTTTCATTTATTAATGGATCATGTTATTATGTATCTTTGTGTCAGGGGTTTTTGCGAGTAACTAGGACTTATTGTTGTTCTTTCACAATGAAGGGACATTGTTCAAATTGTAATAGGAAGAAATCTTCCTCTGACTTTCATGATCATTGTATTAATTGTAGTCAGTGTTCTCGCATTAATCCCTGTCCTATATGTGAACATTGGGATGAGAAACATTGGAAACGTGTGTCACGATATGTTGTTTCTGGAGAAAGAGCGATGCCGGCTCTTTCTCCACAAGGTCACTCTACTCTCTCAGTTTCTATTTCAGAGGAACCAGAACAGGGTGATGTTTCCATGTTATCTTCTTCAAGTGTGCGTCCGTCGTCACAAATGAATTCAGAGCTAGCGGCAAAAGTGCTCATGGAGATTAGACAAATGTCGTCCGCTAGCTCGCCCGGTGTAGCGTCCATTCACCGAATGGTTCGGCAGCCGGGTTCGTCCGATGCGGTCCAAGAGGAAATTTTGGGTGATGCGAGCACTATAAAAATAATAGATGCACACCCAGTGACGGCGGATAGTGAACGAGAACGGAGGAAGCCTTTTAGTCCGGTTCCTAGCTCGTCCAGGTCCAGCCGGGCCGCGAGCGAGAGAGGCCCCTCTCTCGTACAACAACATCTGGGACCAGATGTTGTGGTACAAAATGTGTCTTTAGCGGAGCATACGTCCGTCGCTCGGGATGCTCCGTTGTATAAGCAGTCCGCAGAGACTGTTAAGGCTTCCTCTTCTCGTCGGCGCACACGACCGCACCTTGGCTGCGTGACCTCCGATATTTTGCCAGCTTCGCCGATGAAGGATTCTTCGGCGACCAGGTCACACCATCCGGCAGCCAGGGATTCGAGACCGATGGACTCCGGACGTTCGCATAGGAAAAGTATGCTGGAGCCATCTGATGCGGAGCTGCCCTCGGCGAAGCAGCGAAAGACCGCGCCTCCGCAGGTCTCGACGTCGGACATTCTAGTGCAGATAGCACAGCTTATCGCAGCATCCCAGCAGCCGACAGAAACGGTGTCGGATCGAGAATTATCCGACGGCGCTGGGTCGGTACGCTCCGCCGAAGCATCGGGGGCGGACGACCGGGAACATCGGGAGGTCCGACCGGATGGTGAAAGGGATACGGATGAATTGGAGCTATCCCTTTCGGAACAACATAAAGCTGCCGTGGACTTCATCCGGCACTTTCTTCCTCAAGTTGTTCCGTCAGGCCAGACTGCTGCGCTTCCGGACAGGAGAATTATAGCGTCATTGGACTCTGAATTTTTTGAGCCGTTCAGGGACATCGCTCCCGAGTTTCCGTCGCAGTCCAATAATGTTGCAAGAACATTTGAATTATTGAACGACGCTATTTTTAAACTTGCTTCCAGGACGGGGAAAGCAGGTTTCTTGTCCGCAAATACTCTTAACCTGCCTTTCATTAATGCAAGGAATAAATTCGACACGGCAGGTCAGGGTATACCGAGAGTTCCTCTGCGTATGGACGACGAGGCGGAAGACTTAGAGCTATCATTACCGTCGTCAGCTTCTATTCCAACCGCAGTGTTGGAAACAGCTATTGCGTCTAACAGAGCCAATTTAGATGCCTTATCTTACGCAGATCACCTTACTAAGGCGTTATCACTGCGCCTTCAAGGGGAAGAGTTTCAGGATATACAATCCTCTTTAAGACTTCTTTCAAGGGCAGTAGCTTATTCCACGTGTAACTCCGCCCTTTCAGTGGCAAATCTGGAGTTGGTTAGACGTGACGCAGCCCTGTCTACATCCACACTAGTGGATTCTAAGGTGAAGAACTCTCTCAGAGTCGCTTCGGTCTCAGGAGATCTTCTCTTTGACGGCAAGCTTTCCGCTATTTATGATAATATTAAAAAGAAAGCTAGTGATTCTCTGTTGTTCAGATCCGCTCCTAAAAGGTCGGATACAGCAGACACGAATAAGGCGGGCACTTCTGGGTCTTATGCGCCCAAGAGAGGTTCCTATAGAGGTTCCGGTGCGTCCTCTGGCTCTTATTCGAGAGACCGTCAGGATAGCGACTCTCGTTCGGGACGTCCTTCAGGCCGGGACAATCGGTCGGACGCCCCGAGGTCGACGAGGCGAGGTGCGGGTCGTGGAAGACGTGGTTTCTCCTACCGCAGGCCTCGCAGATCCAGGAGGTGATGGCTTAAACCTCTATCGCGTTCCGATTGGCGGAAGGTTGTCGAGTTTTTCTCAAGAGTGGGCGTCGATTACGGACGACCCGTGGGTGAGAGGAGTGACTTCGGAAGGTCTAAAGATATCCTTCAAACGAAAGCCTCCATTAACTCGAAGTCCAAAGTGGACTCATCTTCCGTCAAATCCTCAGAAAAGAGATGCTCTGGTATCAGAGGTGCAGTCTCTTTTAATGAAGAACGCGGTAGAGGTCGTAGAAAACCAGGAATCGCTGGGATTCTACAGCCATCTGTTTCTGGTTCCGAAACCAGACGGCTCGTTCCGTCCAGTCATAGATTTGAGCTGGATAAACAAGCTAATCGTCGCTCCGAAGTTTTATATGGAGACGATTCGATCGGTCAGAGCGAGTATTCGGGTGAACGATTATGCAACGAGCATAGATCTCAAAGATGCGTACTTTCACGTCATGGTACATCCGACATTCCGAAAGTATCTACGCTTCGCAGTCCTAGGAGTGGTATATCAGTTCCGGGCCATGTGCTTCGGATTGAATCTAGCACCCTGGGCTTTCACTCGGGTAATGAACTCGGTAATGATCTACTTCCGAGCTCATTCGTCTGCGGTAACGTCGGCCTACCTGGACGACATTCTTCAGAGGTACGGCAACGAGTTAACGCTTCAGAACGATGTTCAGAATCTTCTTCTATGGCTCCGACGTCTCGGTTTCATAGTAAACGAGGAGAAGTCGGATCTGGTGCCGTCCAAGTCATTCACTCATCTGGGAATGAGCTTCGAGACGCACAACAATCTCGTTCGTCTGCCGTTAACCAGAGCGAAATTAGTCAGTTGTTACGCTCGCTATTGTCTGAATGCAGACAAAGTCACGGCGAGAGAATTTATGAGACTGATAGGTCTGTGCGGAGCCGCTGCGGATCTCATTCCGATGGGACGGCTACGCACACGGCCTCTTCAAATTTTCCTGACTCAGAATTGGAGTGTGAAAATTCATTCGCTCGATGTAGACGTTCTCTTGTCAGATCAAGTGAAACAAGAGATTCAGACTTGGGCAAACATTCAGTGGTTAACTCAAGGAGTTCCGCTGCAGTTGCCGGATCCGAGTTTTACCATTATGACGGATGCCAGTCAAACAGGTTGGGGTGCATCATTAATCCCAACGGATTCGAGATGCCAGGGTCTTTGGGATCCGCAATTCCTGTGCAAGCACATAAACATCAAGGAAATGATGTCAATTTGGCTTGCGTTACGTCACTGGATGGACATTATTCACGATGCTCATGTCCAAATCCTATCCGACAATACGACAGTAGTGGCGTATATACGGAATCAGGGAGGCACTCATTCAGTTCCGTTGTTCAATCTAACGGAAAGAATCCTTCTGTTTGCGTTGGAACATCACGTTCTTCTTTCGGTCCGTCACATACCGGGTCGTCTGAATGTGCTAGCAGACTCCCTTTCACGAAAGGGTCGCTTGTTGCCGTCGGAGTGGACTCTCAACAAACAAGTATTCAATCAGATTTGCTACCAATGGGAACGGCCAATGATAGACTTATTTGCGACACATCTCAACAATCAGTTGCAGACGTATGTGTCCCCCTGTCCGGATCCAAGAGCATTTGCAGTAGACGCTCTGTCGATCCCTTGGGACGGAATGATAGGATATGCGTATCCTCCAGCGCCGTTAATTCAACAAGTATTGCTAAAGATAAAACAATCTCAATGCAAGATTCTGTTGGTAGCATCTCTGTCGCCACAGAGACCGTGGATAAATCTACTCAGGTGTCTGTTGTGGGACCTACCACGGAAGCTTCCTCCACGAGAGGATCTTCTTTCGCAGGGGAAATCGCGCCAACTCCATCACAACCCGCAAGGTCTCAACCTTCACGTTTTTCCGTTGTGCGGTCCTTCTTGCATGGCAAGCACTTTACAGGACGAGCAGTGGACGCGATTTCTAACTGTAGGAGGACCTCCTCTTCGCTAAACTATGCGGCTAAGTGGAAGGTTTTCCGTCGTTGGTGTAGGGATCATTCTGTAGATATATTTGATCCCTCTATACCAGACATTGCAAACTTTCTAGTATACTTGTTTGACGAAATCAAACTGCAGCCTGTTACTATAAAGGGTTATAGATCTATGTTATCTGATACCTATGCACATCATGATAGTTTACAAATTGGATCTAATGTCTCTTTATCGAAATTGGTTAGAAACTTTTCGATAAATAGACCCAGAACTCTTAGATTAATTCCTAAGTGGAATTTAGCTTGGGTTCTCCTTAAATTGAAGGAAAAGCCATTTGAACCTCTTGGGACAGTAGATTTCAAATTCTTATCTTATAAGACAGCTTTTCTCTTCTGCCAGAAGAGTCAGTGAGCTTCATGCACTATCGGTGGATGATTCTCATTATCGTAGTGTTGGGAACACTATCACCTTCACTACTAATGTCGGTTTTTTAGCTAAGAATCAGGCTCCTAATAAATATCCGGAACCTATTGTTATTAAGGCTCTTCCGTCTTCAGACGGGCGTAGGCCTTTACTCTGTCCTGTTAGAGCACTACGTATCTATAAACAGAGATCTCAGTTCATCAGAAAGGGACGGAAACGTTTCTTTCTGTCTTTGATGCCTAATAGAAAGGACATTTCAGTCCATTCTATTGCTAGATGGATTCAGTTAACTATCCGTACTGCGTATGAAGATTTATCTTCTTCTCAGCAGTCTGTGCTTAAGATTTCTGCTCATGAAGTAAGAGCTCTTTCTACTTCCTGGGCTTATGCTAATAGTGTTGCTATTACAGATTTAATGAAGGCTGCTTATTGGTCTCAGCCTTCCACATTTACTAATTTTTATCTCAGAAATATTGAGTCCATTTCTGGAGACCTGCATTGTTTAGGTCCGTTATCTGTTGCTCAGAATGTCGTCCACTAAACAGTTGCAACTATAGTTATGCAGGCTTTCTGTTCCGGCAGTGACTCCGTCCGGCTGCCCTCTTCGCTCTGGGCTATTTGACCCAGGGCAAGGGGAAGGGGGGGGGGGGGGGCGGGTGTTCCCTTAGGTCACCTGCTTTATAGTGAAAAGCAAGGGAATGCCTCCTCCAAGACAGTATTTCTGAGTCGCTTCCGGGATGGTTTTAAAGTGTAATATTAATGTTTAATTTCATTCATGTCTTATTTTTAAAGTGTAGCTCGGTGTGAAGCATTTGTATATGCCAAGTGTCAAACGGGCTTTAATATACAATACTCGGACACTTTTAAATGATTATAAAGAGTCTCAATTCTCTGGACTACTTTATTTATTGGCTTGCTTTAAAAATAATTAGTATAAGGGTTATACTGGATGTTAATAGAGAACATGAATGTTATTGTGCTCAATTATTAAGGGTAGTGTATCTTTCTAATTTATTATTAAATAAGAAAGATACATGTAAAGCCTAATACTCCTTTTCTCCTTAAGGGGTTACCTCTTTATTATGTAATTGAGCTTATTGGATTTTCCTCTATGTCCTAGGCCCTCCAGCCTGTTTACTATTCAGCTAAGTCTGGGTCATTGGTACAGTATAAAAATGTTAAAAAATATATAGTAATTTATATATTTTTTATACTTACCAATGACCCAGACGGGGATGGCCCTCCCTGAGTTGGGAACTCTTGCCTGCCCGCTGAGTACATAGCGCTGACCAGGCACTGCCAGTAAGAATGATATTTGGCGCCAATTTCGGGACAACTGCGTCACTGCGCATGCGCAGTAGAGTCGTACTATGGAGGTCCTTTAGGACATGATTTCTTTTTGTTTTGGATGCAAATTTTGGGGATTGGGGGGCAAAATTTGTGTTTGGCCCTGGTTTTTGTGGAGTTAGCACCAGCTAAGTCTGGGTCATTGGTAAGTATAAAAAATATATAAATTACTATAAATTTTTTAACATTTGTGTAAGTTTTCACATTCGGGAGATGGTAATTGCGTAAGAATAAGGACCAATGAGGAGAAATTCAGACAAAAAATCATTCATTTTCACAATAAATTTCAGTGCTGTCGATTTGAGGAGCGCTATCGCACTTATGCTTTTTCGCGCTTCTAAATTGGAAACGAGAAGCTGTCTTATTTGCATTTCTGTAATTTTCAAGAAAGTAGATTCGAGATTCCATTATGCTAATTAAAATGCACAAATGAGGTGTGAACAGTATACCTACGAACTGTTGTGTAGAGCTGGGAGGTTAACCACAACCACAGGTTGGGATTGGAAGTGAGAATCTACCGAAAATCACAATGATACTCCCAATAAACACAACTGCAAAATTGGTTTTAAAGTTCCAGCGCGATTTAAGATTCGGCATGTAATATCGAATTATCAGAATGACCACATAATTCACATAATAATAAATGCAGCATCTGCAAATCTGCTGGCTACAGTCAAATAATGTTTGAATGGAATTAAAAACCAGAACTGTTGTACACTATACTTGCACCAATGACATTTTCAAGAGAATAAGCCAAGATTTGAGGCTTTCAGTATAAATACACGAAATACATCGAGTTCAATAGTATTCATGACCTGTAAACACAAAGGCTGAAGCATTGTAAAATGTTCATCAGTTTATCAAATGCAGTTTCCTTTCATGAACTATAACTTGCCACTTGCTCTTCATCTGTGGTATCCGATATATTTATTTCTACACGTAATTTTGAAAGCTTGAACATAAAAATCTTTTTCAAATTCACAGTTGAAGTCGGATTGAAATCTGAGGTTACACTGACCTAAATAATCAACTTTTACTTGATAAAGTGTTGAGGGGTGTCACCGCAAACGCAGTGTAAATTCCACAACCTTCCAGCTCTACTGGTGTGTGATTTTAATTAACGCTGACAGCAGAAGTACATCTACGTATATACAGAAGTTCATGCTTTTTCAACACATGCTTGTTTTGGGTAAATGTTGAAGTTATGAGATTTGTCAGAAAACAAAACGTCACAATGATATTTACTACTGAATGAAGTTTTACAACTCACATTACGTAGTGCACATACTGATCAAACAAATCTCACTGTTTTGTGACGTGACGCATTTAACATGAGGTTATTGTTTACTGTTCGTCTAGCTTTTCATTGGGGGTTGATTAAGTTATGCAGGATTCATGGAACAATTACATCTTCAGAGTTCACTTCTTGTCATTTTTCTATGACATTTGTGTATGGAAATCTTCAAAAGAAGTCTAGAAATGGCACTTCAACAATATGTGAATCAATTATTTCTCAGTCATTGGGCAGGTCGGGGTGAATTTTAATATCTTGATTAATGTTTGGAAGGTTCCCTGGTGGGGGGAATGTGGCTGGTATAATGGAAACCCTAGTGCACTGTTGGTTGGTGAAAACTGAAGCATTTCGTAACACAACACTGCTGTTATTATATTTTTATACTGTACCAATGACCCAGACTTAGCTGGTGCTAACTCCAACAAAACCAGGGCCAAACACAAATTTTGCCCCCCAATCCCCAAAATTTGCATCCAAAACAAAAAGAAATCATGTCCTAAAGGACCTCCATAGTACGCCTCTACTGCGCATGCGCAGTGACGCAGTCGTCCCGAAATTGGCGCCAATTATCATTCTCTGTTTGGCCCTTCATCAGTCAACATCTCACTGATCTTTGTGCTTGTAAATCTCAGTTTAAAGGATGCCAGACACGTAATTTTTGGAGAAAATGTGATTCTAAGGAGGATAGAAGGAGGAGAGGAAAAAGAAGTGGCAAAAAATAATCAGGGCTGTACTTAAAATTTTTTGATGAAATTATGTTAAGTTGCCTATTTTCGAGGCATGGGCCTCTTGTTGTCATTCTTGCTAATTGTTGCACTGCTTATTCAGTGTTTCCTCTCCCCTAGCCTTCTAAAGTCCCCCCTGGCAATTCTCCCATGCTTTTGGCATATTTTTGAGAAGTTTCATTTCTAAAATTTCCTGGGAGAGTTGCTTGGTTACAGAATGTTTTCTGTTATTTTCCCCATAGTTACGTTTTCACCCATGGGTGTATAACGTTTGTGTTCTGCATCTTCCATCTGATGTTCTACAGATTCTCCCCTGGGAGTCTCTGTTTTGCATCAGATAGAGTGTAATTGATGACTGATTCCGGGCCAGTTTTTTCAGTGCCTGGAGTCATGTTTTCTAGTGTGTTTACACTGCTCGTTTTCATTGGCAACAGCCTTTTTTAAGGGGGGCTGTTTGCCTTTGTGGTAGTTTATCTCATTATAAGATACATTTATATTATCCGAAAGTGTCTCATTAATTATTTTATATAAATTTAAAATTTTTGACCACACTTTGCCATCGGATCCATCGGGGCTCAACGTTACTTTTCAGCAACTTGGGCTTCTCTGAAAAAATATTTTTTCAAAATTATTTTGTTTTGCAATTGTTTTTTCATTTATTAATGGATCATGTTATTATTTATCTTTGTGTCAGGGGTTTTTGCGAGTAACTAGGACTTATTGTTGTTCTTTAATGAAGGGACATTGTTCAAATTGTAATAGGAAGAAATCTTCCTCTGACTTTCATGATCATTGTATTAATTGTCAGTGTTCTCGCATTAATCCCTGTCCTATATGTGAACATTGGGATGAGAAACATTGGAAACGTGTGTCACGATATGTTGTTTCTGGAGAAAGAGCGATGCCGGCTCTTTCTCCACAAGGTCACTCTACTCTCTCAGTTTCTATTTCAGAGGAACCAGAACAGGGTGATGTTTCCATGTTATCTTCTTCAAGTGTGCCGCCGTCGTCACAAATGAATTCAGAGCTAGCGGCAAAAGTGCTCATGGAGATTAGACAAATGTCGTCCGCTAGCTCGCCCGGTGTAGCGTCCATTCACCGAATGGTTCGGCAGCCGGGTTCGTCCGATGCGGTCCAAGAGGAAATTTTGGGTGATGCGAGCACTATAAACATAATAGATGCACACCCAGTGACGGCGGATAGTAAACGAGAACGGAGGAAGCCTTTTAGTCCGGTTCCTAGCTCGTCCAGGTCCAGCCGGGCTGCGAGCGAGAGAGGTCCCTCTCTCGTACAACAACATCTGGGACCAGATGTTGTGGTACAAAATGTGTCTTTAGCGGAGCATACGTCCGTCGCTCGGGACGCTCCGTTGTATAAGCAGTCCGCAGAGACTGTTAAGGCTTCCTCTTCTCGTCAGCGCACACGACCGCACCTTGGCTGCGTGACCTCCGATATTTTACCAGCTTCGCCGATGAAGGATTCTTCGGCGACCAGGTCACACCATCCGGCAGCCAGGGATTCGAGACCGATGGACTCCGGACGTTCGCATAGGAAAAGTATGCGGGAGCCATCTGATGCGGAGCTGCCCTCGGCGAAGCAGCGAAAGACTGCGCCTCCGCAGGTCTCGACGTCGGACATTCTTGTGCAGATAGCACAGCTTATCGCAGCATCCCAGCAGCCGACAGAAACGGTGTCGGATCGAGAATTATCCGACGGCGCTGGGTCGGTACGCTCCGCCGAAGCATCGGGGGCAGACGACCGGGAACATCGGGAGGTCCGACCGGATGGTGAAAGGGATACGGATGAATTGGAGCTATCCCTTTCGGAACAACATAAAGCTGCCATGGACTTCATCCGGCACTTTCTCCCTCAAGTTGTTCCGTCGGGCCAGACTGCTGCACTTCCGGACAAGAGAATTATAGCGTCATTGGACTCTGAATTTTTTGAGCGGTTCAGGGACATCGCTCCCGAGTTTCCGTCGCAGTCCAATAATGTTGCAAGAACATTTGAATTATTGAACGACGCTATATTTAAACTTGCTTCCAGGACGGGGGAAGCAGGTTTCTTGTCCGCTAATACTCTTAACCTGCCTTTCATTAATGCAAGGAATAAATTCGATACGGCAGGACAGGGTATACCGAGAGTTCCTCTGCGTATGGACGACGAGGCGGAAGACTTACAGCTATCATTACCGTCGTCAGCTTCTATTCCAACCGCGGTGTTGGAAACAGCTATTGCGTCTAACAGAGCCAATTTAGATGCCTTATCTTACGCAGATCACCTTACTAAGGCGTTATCACTGCGCCTTCAAGGGGAAGAGTTTCAGGATATACAATCCTCTTTAAGACTTCTTTCAAGGGCAGTAGCTTATTCCACGTGTAACTCCGCCCTTTCAGTGGCAAATCTGGAGTTGGTTAGACGTGACGCAGCCCTAGCTACATCCACACTAGTGGATTCTAAGGTGAAGAACTCTCTTAGAGTCGCTTCGGTCTCAGGAGAACTTCTCTTTGACGGCAAGCTTTCCGCTATTTATGATAAAATTAAAAAGAAAGCTAATGATTCTCTGTTGTTCAGATCGGCTCCTAAAAAGTCGGATACAGCAGACACGAATAAGACAGGCACTTCTGGGTCTAATGCGCCCAAGAGAGGTTCCTATAGAGGTTCCGGTGCGTCCTCTTGGTCTTATTCGAGAGACCGTCAGGATAGCGACTCTCGTTCGGGACGTCCTTCAGGCCGGGACAATCGGTCGGACGCCCCGAGGTCGACGAGGCGAGGTGCGGGTCGTGGAAGACGTGGTTTCTCCTACCGCAGGCCTCGCAGGTCCAGGAGGTGATGGCTTAAACCTCTATCGCGTTCCGGTTGGCGGAAGGTTGTCGAGTTTTTCACAAGAGTGGGCGTCGATTACGGACGACCCTTGGGTGAGAGGAGTGACTTCGGAAGGTCTAAAGATATCCTTCAAACGAAAGCCTCCATTAACTCGAAGTCCAAAGTGGACTCATCTTCCGTCAAATCCACAGAAAAGAGACGCTCTGTTATCAGAGGTGCAGTCTCTTTTAATGAAGAACGCGGTAGAGGTCGTAGAAAACCAGGAATCTCTGGGATTCTACAGCCATCTGTTTCTGGTTCCGAAACCAGACGGCTCGTTCCGTCCAGTCATAGATTTGAGCTGGATAACTAAGCTGATCGTCGCTCCGAAGTTTTATATGGAGACGATTCGATCGGTCAGAGCGAGTATTCGGGTGAACGATTATGCAACGAGCATAGATCTCAAAGATGCGTACTTTCACGTCATGGTACATCCGACATTCCGAAAGTATCTGCGCTTCGCAGTCCTAGGAGTGGTGTATCAGTTCCGGGCCATGTGCTTCGGATTGAATCTAGCACCCTGGGCTTTCACTCGGGTAATGAACTCGGTAATGATCTACTTCCGAGCTCATTCGTCTGCGGTAACGTCGGCCTACCTGGACGACATTCTTCAGAGGTACGGCAACGAGTTAACGCTTCAGAACGATGTTCAGAATCTTCTTCTATTGCTCCGACGTCTCGGTTTCATAGTAAACGAGGAGAAGTCGGATCTGGTGCCGTCCAAGTCATTCACTCATCTGGGAATGAGCTTCGAGACGCACAACAATCTCGTTCGTCTGCCGTTAACCAGAGCGAAATTGTCAGTTGTTACGCTCGCTATTGTCTGCACGCAGACAAAGTCACGGCGAGAGAATTTATGAGACTGATAGGTCTGTGCGGAGCCGCCGCGGATCTCATTCCGATGGGGCGGCTACGCACACGTCCTCTTCAAATTTTCCTGACTCAGAATTGGAGTGTGAAAATTCATTCGCTCGATGTAGACGTTCTCTTGTCAGATCAAGTGAAACAAGAGATTCAGACTTGCGCAAACATTCAGTGGTTAACTCAAGGAGTTCCGCTGCAGTTGCCGGATCCGAGTTTTACCGTTATGACGGATGCCAGTCAAACAGGTTGGGGTGCATCATTAATCCCAACGGATTCGAGATGCCAGGGTCTTTGGGATGCGCAATTCCTGTGCAAGCACATAAACATCAAGGAAATGATGTCAATTTGGCTTGCGTTACGTCACTGGATGGACATTATTCACGATGCTCATGTCCAAATCCTATCCGACAATACGACAGTAGTGGCGTATATACGGAATCAGGGAGGCACTCATTCAGTTCCGTTGTTCAATCTAACGGAAAGAATCCTTCTGTTTGCGTTAGAACATCACGTTCTTCTTTCGGTCCGTCACATACCGGGTCGTCTGAATGTGCTAGCAGACTCCCTTTCACGAAAGGGTCGCTTGTTGCCGTCGGAGTGGACTCTCAACAAACAAGTATTCAATCAGATTTGCTACCAATGGGAACGGCCAATGATAGACTTATTTGCGACACATCTCAACAATCAGTTGCAGACGTATGTGTCCCCGTGTCCGGATCCAAGAGCATTTGCAGTAGACGCTCTGTCGATCCCTTGGGACGGAATGATAGGATATGCGTATCCTCCAGCGCCGTTAATTCAACAAGTATTGCTAAAGATAAAACAATCTCAATGCAAGATTCTGTTGGTAGCATCTCTGTCGCCACAGAGACCGTGGATAAATCTACTCAGGTGTCTGTTGTGGGACCTACCGCGGAAGCTTCCTCCACGAGAGGATCTTCTTTCGCAGGGGAAATCGCGCCAACTCCATCACAACCCGCAAGGTCTCAACCTTCACGTTTTTCCGTTGTGCGGTCCTTCTTGCATGGCAAGCACTTTACAGGACGAGCAGTGGACGCGATTTCTAACTGTAGGAGGACCTCCTCTTCGCTAAACTATGCGGCTAAGTGGAAGGTTTTTCGTCGTTGGTGTAGGGATCATTCTGTAGATATATTTGATCCCTCTATACCAGACATTGCAAACTTTCTAGTATACTTGTTTGACGAAATCAAACTGCAGCCTGTTACTATAAAGGGTTATAGATCTATGTTATCTGATACCTATGCACATCATGATAGTTTACAAATTGGATCTAATGTCTCTTTATCGAAATTGGTTAGAAACTTTTCGATAAATAGACCCAGAACTCTTAGATTAATTCCTAAGTGGAATTTAGCTTGGGTTCTCCTTAAATTGAAGGAAAAGCCATTTGAACCTCTTGGGACAGTAGATTTCAAATTCTTATCTTATAAGACAGCTTTTCTCTTAGCTTTCTCTTCTGCCAGAAGAGTCAGTGAGCTTCATGCACTATCGGTGGATGATTCTCATTATCGTAGTGTTGGGAACACTATCACCTTCACTACTAATGTGGGTTTTTTAGCTAAGAATCAGGCTCCTAATAAATATCCGGAACCTATTGTTATTAAGGCTCTTCCGTCTTCAGACGGGCGTAGGCCTTTACTCTGTCCTGTTAGAGCACTACGTATCTATAAACAGAGATCTCAGTTTATCAGAAAGGGACGGAAACGTTTCTTTCTGTCTTTGATGCCTAATAGAAAGGACATTTCAGTCCATTCTATTGCTAGATGGATTCAGTTAACTATCCGTACTGCTTATGAAGATTTATCTTCTTCTCAGCAGTCTGTGCTTAAGATTTCTGCTCATGAAGTAAGAGCTCTTTCTACTTCCTGGGCTTATGCTAATAGTGTTGCTATTACAGATTTAATGAAGGCTGCTTATTGGTCTCAGCCATCCACATTTACGAATTTTTATCTCAGAAATATTGAGTCCATTTCTGGAGACCTGCATTGTTTAGGTCCGTTATCTGTTGCTCAGAATGTCGTCCACTAAACAGTTGCAACTATAGTTATGCAGGCTTTCTGTTCCGGCAGTGACTCCGTCCGGCTGCCCTCTTCGCTCTGGGCTATTTGACCCAGGGCAAGGGGAAGGGGGGGGGGGGGGGGGGGGTGTTCCGGGGGGGGTGTTCCCTTAGGTCACCTGCTTTATAGTGAAAAGCAAGGGAATGCCTCCTCCAAGTCAGTATTTCTGAGTCGCTTCCGGGATGGTTTTAAAGTGTAATATTAATGTTTAATTTCAGTCATGTCTTATTTTTAAAGTGTAGCTCAGTGTGAAGCATTTGTATATGTCAAGTGTCAAACGGGCTTTAATATACAATACTCGGGGACACTTTTAAATGATTATAAAGAGTCTCAATTCTCTGGACTACTTTATTTATTGGCTTGCTTTAAAAATAATTAGTATAAGGGTTATACTGGATGTTAATAGAGAACATGAATGTTATTGTGCTCAATTATTAAGGGTAGTGTATCTTTCTAATTTAATATTAAATAAGAAAGATACATGTAAAGCCTAATACTCCTTTTCTCCTTAAGGGGTTACCTCTTTACTATATAGTTGAGCTTATTGGATTTTCCTCTATGTCCTAGGCCCTCCAGCCTGTTTACTATTCAGCTAAGTCTGGGTCATTGGTACAGTATAAAAATGTTAAAAAATTTATAGTAATTTATATATTTTTTATACTTACCAATGACCCAGACGGGGATGGCCCTCCCTGGAGTTGGGAACTCTTGCCTCCCCGCTGAGTACATAGCGCTGACCAGGCACTGCCAGTAAGAATGATAATTGGCGCCAATTTCGGGACGACTGCGTCACTGCGCATGCGCAGTAGAGGCGTACTATGGAGGTCCTTTAGGACATGATTTCTTTTTGTTTTGGATGCAAATTTTGGGGATTGGGGGGCAAAATTTGTGTTTGGCCCTGGTTTTGTTGGAGTTAGCACCAGCTAAGTCTGGGTCATTGGTAAGTATAAAAAATATATAAATTACTATAAATTTTTTAACTTTCATCAGCTTTTGACACTACTTGAGCTTGCGTCACTTCACTGGAAATCAGCTCAAAACAACATCTGTCAAATTTCCGGGGCTATAAACTACATTGTAGGTAATGAATTTGGGAATTGGGGAACGTTGAACGACATGAGGCACTATGAAACAATGGCTGACGGTTTGCGACAGTGACCAATTAGTATTTCTTCGGAAACACTTTGATGTACGATCAAAGTTTCTAACTTGAAAGTGTGTTGACCCTTTGTCTTAGCTGAGCGTATTACGCTGTGTTTGACTTTTTGTTAAAAAATACATCACCTCATTTGAAGTTGTTATTTCGACACATGGATTGAAAAATGTGGTACTTAACTGCAAATAGTGGGATAAAAATGACAATGCTGCATTGACCCACGTGAAGATAGAAAATACTGATTAGTCGATGACCAAAATGGTAATTGATTATACATAAAACCAACTGTTAATTGATTAGTCAATTAGTCACGGCACCCCTACCTGTTTAACCCTTTACCTAACGAATCGCCTGCATCGTCCGCGTAATTTGGAAATTGAGCAGTTGAAAAAATTAAATTTTTCAAAATATTTTGACAAAAGCATATCATGTGACCCCCCATTGGAACCAGCTCATAGAGCACGTTCCAATGAGGGGTCACATGTTATGGTTTTGTTGAAGTTTTTTGAACAATTCATAAAAATAGTAATTCAGGCCACACAAAGTAGATCTTCTGTTTCTCGGGCCATTATTTGTGAAATTGCATGCGGGCGAGCGGTTTTTTATTTTATTTTTTATTTCAGTAAATACTTCTTTGCCATCAAAAGTTCATGTTCTTGGTTCAAGTTTGAGGCCTCATAATCTACAGAATAGCATGGGTGGTGGTGTATTTCATCCCTTGAGTGCAAGAAGGCTTTGCAATGCTAAAGCATTGCAAAGCCTTCTTGCACTCAAGGGACAAATTCATCAATTTTTTTAACTTGGGTAAAATATCTCACATAAACCATTTAATATTAATTTTTTTAAGTTTAAATTGGTTATAAAAAGAGAGCATGCGGCAGCCAAAAGGACCATGCAGGAGGGCCTGAGAAACAGATTTTTTATTTTTTTAGGCCTAAAATAATAAAATTTCATTTTCTCTGCATTGGGTACAGGGTTAACCCTTAGATCCTCAGGTTAATTTCACATTGTACAAGCAGCCAAAAATGATGTAAAAACACTCAAGAAAAAAAGGGTATATTTCAGGGAATTATTCCAGTTTGCTTGCTTTAGTGTGAGCATACGCAGACATACAGAATAATAACCAGGTCCTTTCATTGAACAGTTTATATTCTAGAATATAATTCCGGATTAAACCATCAAAACCTCCTTGAGAGCAGGGTTATCTTGTTTATCTTTAGTGTTCAACCGAATACCAAAAATGGCAGCTGACTGATTACTGGTTATTTGAGCTCACAATCGGTCGATTCTGATTGTAATACTGTGCTCTACTAGACAAGTCGAGGCTTGCTAAGAACTACATTAAATTGAATATATTTTACTGTGTTTACAGTTTGTTCTCTACTACAGTTAAAACTAGAAGTCCTGTCATGAATAGTGCGCTTATCTAGGCTTAATTGCACGTTGGAATTGCACGCAATTGCCATATCGAATGAGATCCAAAGCACGGCAGGTTTTCCTGGTTACTCATAGCAAACACATGCAATGTTTCTGCCAATGGACCTCCAGGTTACCCGGAGGTCCATTGGCGAAACATTGCTTGTGCACAGGCCATATGTACAGAATTTGCTAGCTTTACTTGGGCCATAACGCGTACATTAACGCGCGTATCAACGTGCTATTTGTGCGCATTTCATGACAGGACTTCTAGTTTTAACTGTAGATAAGTCAAGACTCGAAAGAACTACATTAAATAGAACATATTTCACAGTGATAAACACCATTGACTCAGTAAAATTCCCAGTCGTGCACACTTGGGCACACATAGAGCCGCATTTACCACCCAAGTGCATGCAACAGGTAATTTTTACGTGCAACTTTCACTTTTCTGATGAACTGGCGATTGCCTCAAGTACGCTCAATTGTAAGCTTTACATGTTGTTTAGCTTGTATATCTTGTAAAGGGAGATTAAGAATACACATTGCGGTGGTTTTTCAACTTTATTGATTTAATGGTATCAATGATATCATTTTACATGAACAATTGCAGAAGATAATAAAATGCAGTTTATGAATCGTCACAAAATGCTTGTCAACAATCAGTTGAACTGATGCTCCAGGAGCCGTTGCCATCTGATTGCCAATAATCGGCTGATTGTGGTGGCCGGTTCTGATTATTGGTTGATCACTATTCATCTTTCTATCCTTGACATGCGCAGTGGTGTGCACATAAAAGTTCTAGACCTCGCACAACAATAATAAAAAGATATTCTGATTTTGAGTGTCAAAAAAGAAATAAACAATGACAGGTACATGAAAAATGCAATAACTAAAGACAGAAAAATGATAAAAAGTCAATAATGTTCATTTAGCCCATAAAAGCTGTTTTTCAAAAATATTTAGTTCTCTACTGGAACTTCTGGAAGAGTATTTTTTTCTCAGCAAAACTTTATTACAACTTTCAGAAGACCCTTCTTGGCCATTTTATTTCAGTGATAGCAGCAATGCAATTTCTGACACCATCATTAGAAGGTTTCTCATGAAGACCTTTCTGATGATGGTTTTCTAAGATTGTTTAAAAATGAAAGCAGGGATATGTTTCCAATGCTTTGGATATCCCTCCTCCTAACAATACTCCTATACTGCATATTTCATTATGACAGCAAATCAGTTTTCACATGGAATAGTATTCTCATTAAACGTACCATTCCATTGGGATTATCAACCACAGTTTAGGTTTACATGGAATAGTAAACTGGAATATTTCACTGAAATGTACCCAAAAGCATCCCACATGCTGTTTTCTCAAAGAGGAATATACTTGGGACAACTTTTACAGTGCAACCAAAAAGGGTCACTTTTGTAGTTGTGTGAAGACTTGAGAGTTAAATCAACAGTTATTCAACATGTTGTTTATTGTTTATTAACTTTTAAAACTGCTTAAACAAAATACTACTGAGGAGTTATGACCCTTAGTTCTTTTTTCTTGCCTGTTTTCAGCTCATTAGTGCGATAACTTGAACAAATATAAATGAATTTGGTCAATATTTGGAATGTAAGACTTTGTTAACAATGTCTTGAATGAGATTGAATACTGGTATGATTTGCCCATACTAAGTGCAGTTATGAGCCCTTAATTAGTCAATTTTTTACTGTTTTCAGCTTGGTAGCATGATAACCTGAACAAATATCAATGGATTTGGTCAATATTTGGTATGCAAGGCTTTCTTAACACTTTCTGCTTGAGTTTTATAACTGGTACAGTTTGGCGATACTGAGCAGAGTTATGGCCTGCAATTAGTTAAATTTTGCCTGTTTTTAGCTTGTTAGGGCAATAGCTAGAACAAATACCAATGGATTTGGTCAATATATACAGTTAAAACTAGAAGTCCTATCATGAACTGTGTGCTTATCTAGGCTTAATTCCACATAGGAATTGCGCACAATTGCCATATCGAATGCCATCCAAAGCATGATAGGTTCTCCTGGTTACTCATAGCAAACACAGGCAATGTTTCTGCCAATGGGTTACCCGGAGATCCATTGGCTGAAACATTGCTTGTGTACAGACCACATGTACAGAATTTGATAGCCCTACTATGGCCATAATGCGTTGATTAATGTGCAGATTGGCATGCTATTTGTGCGCATTTCATGACAGGACTTCTAGTTTTTAACTGTAGTATGTGAATCTTTTTGAACAATGACTTGAACAAGTTCGAAAACTGATAGGGTTCGACCATTTTGAGCAGAGTTATGGCCCTTAATTAGTTAATTTTTGCCAGTTTTCAGCTCGTTAGCACCATAAATTTGAGACTTTCTTAAGGGGTCGTCCAACCTAATTTTGGTCAATTTGTTGACATTTTTCCCAATGCCTCAGAAACAGATAAGAGAAGTAGGGAAAGGAAAATTATATATCAAAATAATGAGTAAAGTGCATAGAAAAGATACATATAATTTTTTTCAGGAAAAAAAGTGAATTTTATGATTTTGAAGAAGATTTATTTGCCAATGGTATAAGTAACGAACCGGTAAAACCACAAAATAATCGGAAATTCGAAAGCCTTGTCCTCAATATAATGATAACATATTACAGACTCGGAGAAAGCATTGTTTTGATACACACTCTGGTGGGTTTTGATGTTTGAATGTAATAACACCAACACAAATTTTGGATGTTCCGGATGTGGCCATGTTTCAATGATGTTTATTCCGGTCATGTGATTTCGATGTGATTCTTGCAGAAATACTCGAATTTGGGCAATCGTAAGAATGCAAGGACGTGACCACACCCTTTATTTGTTCGAGACAATGTATGAGCGGATTTGCAAACACGTGACAGCAAATACTTGAGCTGTTAATGTCATAACTGCAAAATATGGTTCAAAATTCCCTCTCGGGTTTACAGGCCGTCTGAACTTTTTTGTTGACAAAAAATCTGAATTATTGCGCACTAGAAAGACAACATGAACCATTTGTAAAAAATAACCGAGTGTATAAAATCAGAAAGATACACATAAAATAAGGCAATATTCATAACAAAGTAAGCAGAATGCTTCAGAAATCACTTTTTCACGAAGTATATTCCAAGTGACCTGGAACTATATTGAGCGTGTTGATTTCCCCCGATGGTGTGAAGTTATTTACTTCCTAGTAACCATGGAATTTGTCGCGGCACTATTTGACGTCTGCAAAGGACCGATTCAAGATGGGTTGAAAATGATGCATTCACGCTTTTAAATAAGGTGCGTTTGGACGATGCTGAGAATTTAGTTTCCTTGCAACCAACCATACTAACACAAGCATCGATCAGTGTCTTTCGTCATCATTTTACACTGACAAATGTGACAAATCTCCTTCACCGGAAACTATCTCCCAATTTACATATCCCAATAAACATAACTGCTATCAGCGTGACCGTGTGGTCAAAACCGAAATGAATTATCGAATCCACGGTCTAAATTAGCTGCAATTGGCTTTTAAACAAATGAAATACACGAAATATTCGTAATTTCTTCATTATCCATGCCGAGTTACTTTTTCACCACATGCGTTCAGTTTCGTTTGTCGGCATCAAACTGATATTATTTATTGTTTGTGGTAATTAATAGTACAAGAAAGCAAAAGAAGCCAAATATTTCCCATCATCTATAAATTAATTAAAATTGATAATTCCTTTTATTTTACTGAAATTATGAATTGATAAGGTGGGTGTGTTGCGATATTATGCCCCAGACCCGGAAGTTGTAAAATCAAAGTGCATCTAGGGCCATGCATTGGTGACCTCTGTCCTCTTAGTCTTACCCATTCATCATTACATGTACCAACATTCTCCCCTGTATCTCAACCACTGGTACTCAATTTGAAGGATATTTGGTGTTGTGATCGAGCATCATGGGGAAACAATGCCTGTGTAGCTGCTGTAGCATGTGTTTCTTCCCTCATTTTTCAGAGTTGTGGTACTTTTTCACTCTTTTGAGTTAGAAAATTTTGTTTATAACTGGTTGATTTGTTACAATTTGTTGGAAAGTGCCTGCTGATACCCTCAAATGTATTGCTACAAAATATTTCTGGTGAAGATTTTGTTCCTATTACTTATCAAGCAATAACCTAATGAATATTCTGTACAAAGCCACCAATCTGATGTTTGACACTTTTATCGGAGCTGTTATGAAGGCTTATCAAACTCAAAATGTTGATTATGGCAGGACTTTTCTATTCATCCATTAATCGATAAATTAAGTGTTATAGTTGGAAGTAAGAAGCATGAAAGGTCCAGAACTTAAAGTCTAAAAAGAATGTTTTGCAAT
>CM062288.1:0-99348 GCA_031216915.1 Pictodentalium vernedei | reverse complement strand
TCAGTAATAAAGTAAGATTTGCAAATATCACCCTTCGTTTTTTCAGCTATTAACTAACATAAAATTGTGCGCTTCATGAAAATTATTTTGTTACTACCTGTTAAAAATTACTGTTTCTTGTTTTGCTCTTTTAGAAAAAGAAATCACTCCTTTTCTGGCGGGCATACTAAACACCGAGGCAAACCGAGGGATACCAAGGTGAATGAAAACAGGAGAGAAACGGGTATGAGGTGGTGTGTTCTTTTTATTATTTATTTATTGGTGTTTAAGGTCACATTTATCTGCACAACAGCTTATTGTGACCATGGCAGTTTTTACGGATGGAGGAAACTAGAGTACCCCAAGAGAACCACTGAGCAATGGCAAGCAACTGTGAGCTCCCAAACATACTACACAAGCAAGGTTAGCCTTGTTCGAAGGCAGGTGCACCAAGAACATGCTGTATGCCTTAGTACACAGCATACCTTGCCCCCACATGGGTAGTGGGGGTGAAGTGTCTTGCCCAAGGGCACAAAGCTGTTAGCTGTTTGCCGCAGGTGGGATTCGAACCAAGGATCTCTCGGCTTGCAGCCTGCACCTCTACCTGCTGAGCCACTGCACCCCTGGTGGAGTATTCTGATTATGTAAATAGATTTAAGCAGTATATGCGTGGTTTTAATGCCATATTTGAGAATTATGGGTGCTGAAGTAATAAGAATGCACTGAAAAATCTTCCCTTTGGTATTTAACAGTTAAAACTAGAAGTCCTGTCACCAATAGTGCGCTTATCTAGGCTTAATTGCGCGTTGGAATTGCACGCAATTTCCATATCGAATGGCATCCAAAGCACGTTAGGTTCTCCTGGTTACTCATAGCAAACTCATGCAATGTTTCTGCCAACGGGTGGCTGAAACATTGCTTGTGCACTGGCCATATGTACAGAACGTGATAGCTTTACTTGGGCCATAACGCGTACATTAACGCGCATATCGACGTGCTATTTGTGCGCATCTCATGACAGGACTTTTAGTTTTAACTGTAGTAGGTAGCTTGGGTAATGGTAAAGTGACCTCACCTCAGTAAGCAACAGTGTGAATGTCGGCAGGCATCTTTAATATCGGGCCACACCCAAAAACACTTGTTCTCATCCCAAGGTGATAACAAAGGTACCCAAGAAGTTTCATGAAGATCGGTTCATAAATACAGCCTCCAGCACTAGCCGTATTGACATGTGCACTTACAGTGTGTAAGTAACACTGAATAAATCAAAGGTCATCTAATTTGCATAATTTCTGCATGAGAAAAAAACCTGTATTATAAAGTATTTTTTGTGATGTATTCCATGTCACTAAACATTCATACAAAAATTTATTCAAATCAGAACTTTCATACAGAAGTTCTGTACATAAAACTGATTGCACAAATTTTGGTACAAAATGGCTGCTGGTGACTCAGTGCCCATAATGAATTTCGAACTGCACCCAAAAACACTCGATCTCGTCCCACGGTGGTAACAAAGGCACCCAAGACGTTTCGTAAAGATCGGTTCATAAATACAGCCTCTAGTCTGAGCCTTATAGAAGTTGTGTACAAAAAAACTGATTGGACTTAATTTTGGTACAAAATGGCCACTGGCAGCCATCTTGAATTTTGGATTGAACCCCAAAACACTCGTTCTCGTCCCTAGGTGATAACAAAGGTACCTAAGAAGCTTGGTGAAGATCAGTTCATAAATACAGACCCTAGCCCACGCCGTATTGACATGTGCACTTACTGTGTATAAGTAGCACTGAATAAATCAAAGTTCATCTAATTTGCATAATTTCTGTACAAGAAAAAAACCTGTATTATATGTGATGCATTCCATGTTACTAAACAAGCATACAAAAATTTATTCAAATCAGAACTTTCATACAGAAGTTCTGTACAAAAAAACTGATTGCAGTAATTTAAGTACAAAATGGCTGCTGGCGGCCATCTAGAATTTTGGACTCCCCCCCCCCCCCCCCCCCCCCCCCAAACACTCATTCTCACCCCATGGTGATAACAAAGGTACCCAAGAAATTTTGTAAAGATCGCTTCATGAATACGGCCTCTAGCCCAAGCTGTATAGAAGTTCTGAACAAAAAACTGAATGTACCTAATTTCAGTACAAAATGGCCACTGGTAGCCATCTTGAATTTTGGACCGCACCCAAAAACACTGATTCTCGTCCCAAGGTGATAACAAAGGTACCCAAGAAGTTTCATGAAGGTCAGTTCATAAATACAGCCTAGCCCGAGCCATATTGACATGTGCACTTACTGGATATATATGTACATGTTAAGTAGCACTGAAAAAATCAAAGTTCATCTAATTTGCATAATTTCAGCACGAGAAAAAAACCTGTATTATATGTGATGTACTCCATGTTGCTAAACATTCATACAAAAATTTATTCACATCAGAACTTTCATACAGAAGTGCTGTACAAAAACGCTGATTGCACTAATTTCTGTGTAAAATGGCTGCTGGGGGCCATCTTGAATTTTGGACCGCGCCCAAAAACACTCGTTCTCGTCCCACGGAGATAACAAAGGTTCAAGAAGTTTTGTAAAGATCGGTTCATAAATACAGCCTCTAGCCCGAGCCGTATTGAATTGCTGTTACCGAACAGACGGACAATGGGCCATGACATAACCTTAAATTTGATTATGTCAAAGTTGAGCTAAAAATGGGGAGTATCCAGAGTATCATAAAACAAAAACCTATTTGTAAAGGACTCCCCCTTTCAAGGACAATCTGACAGCTTTGGCATTCACCACCATGCTGCCTTGAGGCTGCATTTTTAATTCCTACGTTTATTGTTCTTATGAAATATTATTTTATTATTATCAGTTATGATCAAATATGGTACCGATAGCACACTTTCAGGAACCGCTGATGTCTGATGGCGACTGTGTGTCAGTGCGTGAGGTGCACACATAATTTTGGAGTTCTATACACCACATCCTTCATTTTGCTATATAATTTGTGTAAATTTATTTGGAATTTATAGAATTTCAGACTTGGAAATTTCATAGTATTGTTTTTGCCTTAGTTATGGTGCTTTTTAAGTAATGGGCAATTTAGTTTGAAAAAAAGGGGTTCATGAAGATTCAGTCACAGGAAGATTCAGCCCTCATACTTTTTCTGAGAATATTCGGTCCCCAATTTCATTCATGCCCCCACCCCTCTCTCCTGTTAACCCATATAATGAATATCCCAAAAGACATTTTAATATCTAGATATTTATGCTTGTTCGCAACTTATTATGGACACAAATGGATACAGAGTCAAGGTAATTGTGTTTTACTGTCGTGAATTTTAATTTTTTTATTTTTTTATTTTTATTTTTTTTTTTTTTTGGGGGGGGGGGGGGAGGTGCACCCGACCCCTCCACTGATTAAAGGGTCACACACCCTCTTGTCCTCACCCCCATCTCACTGCTATGTGGCTCAGGTGATTCTGTGCATCATATTCTTTATAACCGGCCCCACTCCCACTAGATATTACTCTTGCCCCTACATGTAACTTAGATATCCTGGCTAACCACCAGTATAATGGTAAACCAACATCAAATTGTGTGCTTATGTCCAGTAGCTAACATATTGGAATAGTGTAATGTGCTTTGTCAGAAACTTGATCAAGTATTGATGACAGACAACAATTTTCATTACCAGTACCTGGTGCCAGTAATACAATAAGATTTGCAAATATCACCCTGCGTTTTATCAGCTATTAACTAACATAAAATTGTGCACTTCATGAAAATTATTTTGTTACAACCTGTTAAACATTACTGATTTTTGTTTGCTCTTTTAGAAAAAGAAATCACTCCTTTTCTGGCGGGCATACTAAACACCGAGGCAAACCGAGGGACACAAAGGTGAATGAAAACAGGAGAGAAATGGATATGAGGTGATGTGTTCTTTTTATTATTTATTTATTGGTGTTTAAGGTCACATTTATCTGCACAACAGCTTATTGTGACCATGGCAGTTTTATGAATGGAGGAAACTAGAGTACCCCAGGAGAACCACTGAGCAATGGCAAGCAACTGTGAGCACCCCAACATACTACACAAGCAGGGTTAGCCTTGTTTGAAGACAGGTGCACCAAGAACATGCAGTATGCCTTAGTACACAGCATACCTTGTCCCCACATGGGTAGTGGGGGTGAAGTGTCTTGCCCAAGGACACAAAGCTGTTGCCGCAGGTGGGATTTGAACCGAGGATCTCTCGGCTTGCAGTCTGTACCTCTATCTACTGAGCCACTGCACCCCTGGTGGCGTATTCTGATTATGTAAATAGATTTAAGCAGAACTAGTATGTGATTGGTTTTAATGCCATATTTGAGAATTATGGGTGCTGAAGTAATTAGAGTGTGCTGAAAAATCTTCCCTTTGGTATTTAGTAGGTAGCTTGGTAATGGTAAAGTGACTTCACCTCAGGAAGCAACAGTGTGAAAGCCGGCAGCCATCTTTAATATCGGGCCGCACCCAAAAACACTTGTTCTCATCCCAAGGCGACAACAAAGGTACCCAAGAAGTTTCATGAAGATCGTTTCATAAATACAGCCTCCAGCCTTAGCATATTGACATGTGCACTTACAGTGTATAAGTAGCACTGAATAAATCAAAGGCCATCTAATTTGCATAATTTCTGCAAGAGAAAAAAACCTGTATTATACGTTATTTTTTGTGATGTATTCCATGTTACTAAAACCTTCATACAAAAATTTATTCAAATCAGAACTTTCATACAGAAGTTCTGTACAAAAAACTGATTGCACTAATTTTGGTACAAAATGGCTGCTAGTGGCCATCTTGAAATTCGAACTGCATCCAAAAACACTCGCTCTCATCCCACGGTGATAACAAAGGTACCCAAGACGTTTTGTAAACATCAGTTCATAAATACGGCCTCTAGCCTGAGCCGTATAGAAGTTGTGTACAAAAAACTGATTGGACCTAATTTTGGTACAAAATGGCCACTGGCAGCTATCTTGAATTTTGGATCACACCCCAAAACACTCGTTCTCGTTCCTAGGTGATAACAAAGGTACCCAAGAAGCTTGGTGAAGATAGATTCATAAATACAGACCCTAGCCAGAGATGTATTGACAAGTGTAATTACTGTGTATAAGTAGCACTGAATAAATCAAAGTTCATCTAATTTGCATAATTTCTGTACAAGAAAAAAACCTCTATTTTATGTGATGTATTCCATGTTACTAAACAAGCATACACAAATTTATTCAAATCAGAACTTTCATACAGAAGTTCTGTACAAAAAACTGATTGCAGTAATTTCAGTACAAAATAGCTGCCAGCGGCCATCTAGAGTTTTGGACTCCCCCCCCAAAAACACTCATTCTCACCCCATGGTGATAACAAAGGTACCCAAAAAATTTGGTAAAGATCGGTTCATAAATACGGCCTCTAGCCCAAGTTGTATAGAAGTTCTGTACAAAAAACTGACTGTACCTAATTTCGGTACAAAATGGCCACTGGTAGCCATCTTGAATTTTGGACCGCACCCAAAAACACTCATTCTCATCCCAAGGTGATAACAAAGGTACCCAAGAAGTTTCATGAAGATCAGTTTATAAATACAGCCTAGCCCGAGCCGTATTGGCATGTGCACTTACTGGGTATATATGTAAGTAGCACTGAATAAATTGAAGTTCATCTAATTTGCATAATTTCAGCACGAGAAAAAACCTGTATTATATGTGATGTACTCCATGTTACTAAAAATTCATACAAAAATTTATTCAAATCAGAACTTTCATACAGAAGTTCTGTACAAAAAAACTGATTGCACTAATTTCTGTACAAAATGGCTTCTGGAGGCCATCTTGAATTTTGGACCGCACCCAAAAACACTCATTCTCACCCCATGGTGATAAAGGCACCCAAGAAGTTTCGTAAAGATTGGTTCATAAATACTGCCTCTAGCCCGAGCCGTATTGAATTGTTGCTCCCAAACAGACGGGCTACGACATAACCTTAAATATGACTATGTCAAAGTTGAGCTAAAAATGGGTAGTATCCAGAGTATCACAAAACAAAAACCTATTTGTAAAGGACTCCCCCTTTCAAGGAGAATCTGACAGCGTTGGCATTCACCACCATGCTGCCTTGAGGCTGCATTTTGAATTCCTGTGTTTGTTGTTCTTATGAAATATTATTTTATTATTATCAGTTATGGTACAAATATGGTACCGATACAGTAGAACCTGTCTTGAGAGACCGCCCTTTGGGCCACACAAAAGTGGTCTCTCAAGACAGGTGGTCTCTCATAACAGGTTTCAGGTTTTCTCAAGTCAGTGAATAACCAACCACAAAATTCAGAAATGGAGAAGAATGGATTTTTGTAATTACTTTGTAGTTGTTCTTTTTTATGAAGTTTTTGTAACAAATTGAAATGGACTGTTATAAACATTATAAAAATAAATTAGTGTTGAAAATCTTCATTGAAGATTTTCAACACTAATTTATTTTTATAATTTTTATAACAGTCCATTTCAATTTGTTACAAAAAGATTTTCAACACAAATTTATTTTTATTCCTATCTGTCACATTTCAGGTTTGTATGAAATTGTTTATTCAGAAATCATCCTAATCTTTTCACAGGGGTCTTATAAAAACATCTCAATCTTTAATGAGTTTGCAACTGAAGCCCAATTAAGAGCTTTTAATACTTTTAATTATGTTAGTATAACCACAATGGATTTTCCAATTCCAGAACAGGTAAAAAGTTTTTGTCATGGTTTCAGTCTTCAAAGGGACGGTCTCTCAAGACAGGTCTATTTTGGCATAAAAATACAAGTTGGTACCAGGTCACAGTGGTCTCTCAAGACAGGTTTGTTTGTTTGTTTGTTTGTTGGTGGTTAACGTCACATATTTATGCACCATGGCTAATCGTGACACAACATGGAGATGAAGTCAAGTTTAGTCAATCGTTGATCAACATGTTGCCCATTTTAGAGGACTTTCACCCCAAGCATTGGTGACTGGGTCCTATTTTACTAGTAAAGCGGAACTGGTTTACCACAGTAAACAAGTGCTGCTTACTTCCCGGGGTTCCCACGGGGATCTCAAGACAGGTGGTCTCTAAAGACAGGTGGTCTCCCATAGCAGGTCCATTATAGAGTAAAACCAATCGGTGCCTGGCAGATGTGGTCTCTCAAGACAGGTGGTCTCTCAAGACAGTGGTCTCTCAAGACAGGTTTTACTGTAGCATACTTTCAGGAACCGCTGATGTCTGATGGTGACTGCGTGTCAGTGCGTGAGGTGCACACATACTTTTGGGGTTCTATACACCACATCCTTCATTTTGCTAAAAATTTGTGTAAATTTATTTGGAATTTATAGAATTTCAGACTTGGAAATTTCATAGTATTGTTTTTGCCTTAGTTATGGTGCTTTATAAGGAATGGGCAATTTAGTTTGAAAAAAGTGGTTCATGAAGATTCAGTCACAAGAAGATTCAGCCCTCATACTTTTTCTGAGAATATTCGGTCTCAGTCGTGGTCGAATTTCATCACCTCTGAGGTCAAATCCTCACAGAATTTTTTTTTTTTTAAATATTCTATGCATTTTTTCTTTTGTTTTATGTTAAGGATTTATGATTACTAATTATGACAAAATTACAAGTGGAATATGAGACAAACCTTAATGAAGCTGGAACAAAAAAAAACTTCCCAAAACAAGCTGAGAGGTTCCCAGCTCGAATCCCAATTGCGGCAACTGAAATAAGGCGTACTGCACATCGATGGATGAACTTGTCTTCAACCAATGCTAACCCTGCTTGCTTGGAGTTACAATGTTGAGAAGCCTGACAGTTGCTTGTCATTGTTGCTCGCTGGTTCTCTCCGGGTGCTCTGGGTTCCTCCCCCAGTAAAACTGTTGGGTGGCCCTGGCTGTAAAAATTGTTAAACCCCAATAAATAAAGAAATCAAATTTGCTGAATCCAAGACCTTTGAATGATGGTTTTGATTGGGGTGTGGGGGGGTGGGGGGGGGGGGGGGGGGGGTTATACAGTGATGCCCACTTAATTGGATATATCTTAAATGTATATCCCTGTTACTAGAATATAATTTCCCAACACAAAACCATTTACCATGCCTCCAGTACAAATTTGACCTGGTAATTGAATATAGGTTATAGAGTAATCTCCTGTTAATTGAACAAAAAATCTTGTAACATGTTCAGAAATTGCCCTAACTCTTCCTAATTTTCCTTTGGTTATTGACCAATTTGGCGTCAGTACATTCAATACAGGCATTTAATCTATTAGATCTTGTTTGACAGAGTTCATGGAGCTCCGTCAAACAAAATATAATAGAATAAATGCTAAGTTTATCTCTGGAATACAGGAAAGTGACACAATCCCTGTTAATTGAATACTCCTGCTAATTGAATAATTTTATTGGCAAAGTGGCTCTTCAAATAACAGGGTTCCACTGTACAGCAAAAACAAATATCACAAAATAATAATGAAACTATGTACTTGTGAAATTTTCATGTGGTCATTCTACAACATGTTTTAGCTGGTACTATACAGTTTTGAAGGTTAAAGGGCTCAGTAGTTAGAGGTGTAGGCTGCAAGCCAAAGGGTCCTCTATCAAATCTCACCTGCGGCAACCACTTTGTTTCCTTGGGCAATACACTTCATTCCCATTGCCCACATAGTGCCATTGCGTACCAAGGCATACTACATGTCAATCGTACACTTGTCGTCAACCAATGCTAACCCAGCTTGTTTGCTGTTTGTAAGTTAGATGTTTGTAATTGCTCGGTGGTTCTCTCTGGCTTTTCCCACCTGTAAAACTGTCCGACATGAAGTGACCCTGGCTATCGAAGTGTGATTAAAGCCCAATAAATAAATCAATAATAATCATGTGCCCCCATTCTGGAGAACAGTTTGGGGCAAATTGCCAAAGGATGGTTTGGATTAGATTAGTATCCAGTTTGGGTCAAATTGTTGGAGGACAGTTTGGATGCAATTCTCACAAATTCTAGTCACTTCGGCCCCAGTCATTACTGCCTCAGGTCAATTCAGCCCCAATATACCAGGTCATTTCGGCCTCTATAAATATTTTCAAATATTGTTTGAATTTTAACATTTTTTCTATTTAATTTTTTTTCAACATTTTCATCTCAATTAGATATTCAGGTATACATGATATATGTCTAGTAGATTTTCTTTCATGATGAATAAATAAAAGGAAAGTTTCAGCACGTCGAAGGTGCACATGGACTATGTGGGATTTGAAATCCCTTGCGACCTGAATAATTTTATTTGTTTATGAATCGACGCGAGCCGGAAGCGCGGGTCAGTAATGTTATTTGGTTTGAGTGTATGCCTTGGAAGTGGGGTACTGGGGTCAGACCCCCGTGGATATCGAACTGGAAGGGGACTAGGAATTGCGCATAACTACAAGGATTCTGCTCTGTTTTAGAAAACGTGGACGTATTTATGGTAGTATCGAAATCGCAGTTTGGTGGTTGTTTCAGAAAAAAGAAAAGAAAAAGAAACCCTGTAAACCTCAAACTGGAAGGTGACTAGGAATTGTGCATAACAATATGAATGAATGATCGCATATACTTTGCAAAATTTCAAAGTAAAATAATTTATCTTACTTATATAGATAGCATCTTAAATGTATGTAAAATTGAACACATGCATAATTTTTAATGTCATGTATAACTTTTCTGTACACTCTGTAAATACAAATAACTTAACATTACTTAATAAAGGTCGGTCATGATTAGCCATCGTGCATAAATATGTGACCTCAAACACCAATAAATAAATAAATATAAATAAAGGTAATTACCCATTACAGGGCTTGCCTTGAGTCGGGGCTGATCAGCCCAGGCCCCGAGGAGCACTTGCTGGGGGCTTTTTTTCAAGCCCCGACATATTCCACAAAAAAACACTAACAATAATGGACAAAATGGAAAATCAGCCCCGAAAAGGCCCCGACCTCAATATGTGGGGCACTTTTTTTAGGCCCCGACCATTTTACTCAAGGCGAGCCCTGCCATGATTTCTAAACATGAACTATGCACTGATCTTTATAGATCTCTACACTTCAAATGGTGCCAAAATGACCAAGGGACCGAAGTGACTAGGGCAGAGATGACTTTGAGGTCGAAGTGACCAGAGGACGAAAAGACTTGGAGCTCAAGTGATTAGATACCTTTCTAACAGATGAGAGATGTTAATTATTCAGGGATTTTTCTACCCTTTTTGGGAAAGGGTCCAGGGGCCTTTTCAATTGGGAAAATTAGCGTCGCAGAGGCCACAAGTGGGAATTTATCTGAGCGACTATCAACAAGAAATAAATAAACTTACTAGCATATCCTTGTGAGAAATCAGTCTATTAATCAATGAAAACCTGTTGTATAATTGTATTTACCCACTGGCTGCTTAGAATTATTAAATTGTACTGGTGATTAATCAATCCTAGTGATGAAAAAGGATTGGTTAATGATCACCCACATACATAAGCCCTCACCTAAGCAAGCCAAGTTCAGTCAGCAGGAGTACTTGGCCTGGTGGACGGTTTGGGTAAAATAACTGTGGACGGTTCGTTCTGGGGACGAAAGTCTCTTCAGGTTTCAAGACATCAGTCAGCAGGAGTATCAGACCTGGGGAACGGTTTGAATAAAATACAGGTTACCAGACAGGATTTCAGACGTGAGCTGAACCTAAATTGGTACCGTGCTTTAAGAAGCACGGAACTCGCCTAACAAAATTTAGGTACCATTCGTGAGACGTTATGGTTGACAGCGATGCATTTTGTCACTTTGACTCACGCACTGCAAGTCGCGTCATTCAGTTGTGATTCTATGCACATCAAGGGAGCTAATTTAGAGTGCTGATTCTAGGAACACACTGTAAGGACGCTCCTTGACACTGTCAAATGGTTTCAAAACAACACAAGTGAATACCCTTCGTACTGAAACAATTCACACTGCGAAGTCCACTGGCAAATATTATTCGGTGCTGGTCACTTAAAAAGAATCGACTGGTCACACAGAAATGAATTCTCAACTGCCGTGAATTGGGAATTTTGGGGAGCAAATTGGGGAAAAAAAGGGACTATTTTCGATTGGGAATGGGGCCGATATTCGGCCCCTCTCGTCGGTCAAAAAAAAAACCGTTATTACAGAACACATCGAATGTGAATTTACTGCTGAGATAATTGCTCGACGATATATATTATATTAATATTTTTTCAATAAATATCAAACAATCTATTAATATTTTTTAAGAATTATTTTCAGGAGTTAAAACGAATATTGTAGCGTATCTAAAATATCCTAACAGATGTGTACTGCTTTTCTTTTGGATGATTCTTCCCTGGGCCGAGTTTTCCCCAGGCCGAATCTTCTTCCAGTTCCCGAAAAAAGATGACATGCCATTTTCAATGGCGGTAAATATCCAAAAGGGTTATTATTTTCCATTTTTTAGTGTTTGAAACTACGAAGCACTGTTCAGAAATACAGATGGCACCAAAAAGTAACACATTATTACTTTGTTTTGGTTTCTAACGGGACTGAAAGCAACCTGTCAGTATCACTTTTTCGAATTACACCCATTTTGTCTGCTAACCAAATCGTCCGCTGCAATTTTACCCAAGGCATCCTCTACAATTCTACCCAACACGTCCAAAACTTGTTCGCTGGGGGAAACCAAAAATTTGCAAGATGTGATGTGGGGGTGGGTGGGTCTCTTGAGTGCACCAAAAATGTGCATTTCCAACTTGTGCAATTTTTTGAATTTGTTAAAAACGTATCAATATATCAGCCAATATATGACATCATTTGTGTTTCAAACCTTAAAGATGATGCTGTACATCACACTCTTAACATAAATACAACATCAGGAGGCTTTATATGTGAGAATATTGGGCTTAACCTGGGAAAACGTCACACGTTAGTAGGGGGTGGGTGTCTTGTTCGAAATGTAGAAAATGTGCAGACAATATTTTGACAAGCGGACGACTCGGCTTGCGGACGAAACGTCCGTATACCCTTTTTTCAAGCAAACTTTTCCTTACTTTTACAACACCTTAACATTCGGATAATTCAAACCGAGTTTCTGTTCGTCTTGATATTTCACGAGATACGTGTCAATGCATGTCTATATACAATCGCACCAATATAACAACAATTATCAGTTACATTATCGGTTGTGTGTGCGTTTTTTTTCGATTGAGGTTATAATGTCACTGGCAGACAAGCTGCAACGAAATCAGGACCGAGAGTTCGATCTGAAATGACGAGATCATCAGCTGAGCATATTGACAAACCTCCAGAAGGACAGAACTCGAGTAACAATAATAACACTTTGGCCAGCCGCTGATTTGTCGCAGTTCTCAGTTGAGAAGGCCTGGTTACCCCTGAAGTGTAGATATGTCGGCCAATGTATCACGCAAAGCTTTGAGGCGAATTAATTTGCAACAAAATACATTTGATTCCCATAGGGGGACAGGCCAATTGCAATTGCATGGGCAATTCAACACCGGAAGTTACGTGGATTTTTCACTGCAATTTACTGTCCACTTCAAAAATCACATTGACAACTACAGAGAATTCTGTTCTGGAACACATTTATCTGACTGGGTATGCGGAACCCTTTGTGGGCCTACGGCCCGCTTGGGGTTCCTAATAACGAGTTCAGCGATCTTAACATTGTGGCTACCCCTCTACATTCCGATTCCTTCTATTCAATTCTGTAGAAAAATTCAAGTTTTTATGGGAATTCACAACTCGAAAATAGGAATATATATCAAGCTTTCGCCCTTATCATCGGCTGCATTGGATAGTACACATATTTCCTTACATTTGTGCAGAGTAAATAGATCCAAACTATGTTATATTTTTCTACAGAGCTGAACTAAGACAACATGAAAAGCCGTTGACACTTGCAAACAAAATTCTTGAATAACTAATTTGTTTCATTTTTTTGTGTCAAAAACATAGGTTATGACCCCTCTTTGGAACCAGCTTGTTGCAAAGAGAGGCCATAACCTATGTTTTTGAGACAAAAAATGGAAAAAAAAAAAAGTGTTTGACCACCGACGTGGTATTAGTCCCCTACGGCACTTTTGTGACATAAGGTGTTTTTGTCACAGAAGACACTCGAGTGTATAAGCATCTTTGATTTTGAAAAAAAAATATTGAGCGTGCATAATCCCCTCACAACCCTTTATCCATGTACCATATATGAAAGGCATAGCTTGAACCATGTTGGAGGGAGGGGTGGTAACATGAAATAGAGAAAAAAGCTTAAAAAACACAACAAAAATGGCCGCCATTCTGCCATCTTGGATTTTGAAAAACAAATATTGACTGTGCATCATCCCCTCAGAACCATTTATCCATGTACCAAAGATGAAAGGTGTAGCTTGAAGCATATTAGAGGGAGAGGTGGTAACATAAAAACAGACAGACGGACAGACAGACAGATGTTAGATTTTGAAAAAAAATATTGAGCGTGCAACATCCCATTACAACCCTCTATCCATGTGCCAGATATAAAAAGTGTAGCTTGAACCATGTTGGAGTGAGGGGTGGTAACATAAATAGAGAAAAAAGCTTAAAAAAACAACAAAAATGGCCGCCATGGCACCATCTTCAATTTTGGAAAAAAAATATTGAACGTGCAACATCCCATTACAACCCTCTATCCATGTGCCAGATATAAAAAGTGTAGCTTGAACCATGTTGGAGTGAGGGGTGGTAACATGAAAATAGAGAAAAAAAGCTTAAAAAAACCTAACAAAAATGGCCGCCATGCCGCCATCTTGGATTTTGAAAAAAAAAATATTGAACGTGCATCATCCCCTCCCAACCCTCTATCCATGTGCCAAATATGCAAAGTGTAGCTTGAACCATGTTGGTGGGAGGGGTGGTAACATGAAAATAGAGAAAAAAAAAGCTTAAAAAACACAACAAAAATGGTCGCCATTCCGCCATCTTGGATTTTGAAAAAAAAATTTGAATGTGCATCATCCCCTCAGAACCATTTATCCATGTACCAAATATGAAAGGTGTAGCTTAAAGCATGTTGGAGGGAGAGGTGGTAACATAAAAAACAGCCGGACGGACGGACGGACGGACAGAGTACAATCCTATAGTCCCCTTACGGTTCCCGTAGGGGACTAATAATGAAAATTGGAGACTTGGGCGTTATTCAGGTAAAGGGTTAAACAAGATTAGAACGGAATTAATTCGGTCCTGTGCAGGCCTGGCATTCTTAAAAATGCAGGAGGGCTAAAACTCGCTCCCCTCGCATGGCCTAGGCAAGCGATTAGCTCTCCTCAAGCTAACAAAGGATAAAATTGCAAAATGAAGTTTAACTGTAAATGAATTCTGCCAAGTGAGCTTTATACCTTTTATTCGGTGCTGCTGACAAGGTAGTCTCTGTGAGACGGCTACGCTGCCCCTCCCACACTTCCGGGCCTTGGAAAGGCCCAGAAATGTGGGTGGGGCAGTGTGGCGGTTTAACAGAGACCACTAACATACATGTTGCAGAGATCTTAAAAGATGTGGGTTTTAGGCATAGGCTGTTATGGTAATCATTATTTTCTAAGGCCAGGAGGGCTAGTTTTCGCCCTCCTTAATTTTTTTTAAGGCGGGCGAATAAATCGCTCTCCTAAAAATGCCAGGCCTGCATGTGACGTACCGGGCCGCCGCCGGTGGTTATTAATGAAAATCATTTTCATTATCGCCCTGCCCTTATAAAAAAAAACCGAAGTATTACCTGGGTATTTTGGGATTTCCCATGGTTTACCATGGTACTTTTTTATTAGGGTGCGAACAGATACGTCGAGTCGCCGTCGATATAATCTGATCACCTCCTAAACAATGTTAATGCACTGCAGAAGGTCCTGTTAAGTGGTAATAATGTACAATTTAAATGTCCTAGAATGCCGGATATTTTCGGTCACTGAGGTATTCCACCGCAGGCCGATCGAAAAACAATCAAAAATGAATTCATGATCCACGAACAAAAATCAAAATAAATTTCAACTCAAGTGGGGGGTAAATCACCCAAAGACTGATTTCAATTAGAATAAGTTTGCACTAATAAGTCAATTTGACCGATGTCAGTGGATTAATCACCGCTGCCATTGTCTGAATTTGTCAAATACGAATTGGCATGATCGATCTCGTAAAAACTTTCTGTGAAGATTTTAAAGTTTCGCCCCGCAAAGTGATTCGGATGTTCACTTTGACAATAAAGTCCACTTTCGTGTGGTGTTATCTACTTTAGAACACTATGCGGCTGACAAATATTGTCTTACCTGTTAGTTTTTGGTGAAACGCGGAACTAAAAACTGAAGGCTCTGAATTTCCAACCTTTCGTTCCCATGGTTTTTTTCCAAAAGAACGTGGCACCTGTCTTTTGTCTTGCTGTCAATTGGAAAATCCCTGTCACATGACACCTCGGAGTGGTGGAATTCGTGTTTCAGCTGGAAGAATTACACCCAAACCGTCCTCTGGCCAAACCGTCCTCTGCAATTTGACCCAAACCGTCCGCTACATTTTGACCCAAACCGTCCGCTAATACACCCAAACCGTCCTCCAGTGAAAATAAGTAGAAAATGAAAAAAAATTGAATGTTTCTATAAATTTTTTTAACATGTTGAATAAACTTTGAAACTATTATTGTGAGAACATGTTTTTTTAGTTTACATTTGATTATATTTTAGTGGAAGTTCTTTGATTTTTTATTGTGAAAACACAAGTTGAATTCAGTTAATCAATGGTCACTCACTGTTTGTTACTTTAATTATTACTAATTATAGTAATTACAAAGGGAACAGGTCAAAACGTCACACGACCAAAACGTCACATTTCAAAATGGTCAAAACGTCACATATTTTGGTCAAAACGTCATATACTTTTGGTCAAAACGTCACATGCTTTTGGTCAAAACGTCGCACACTTTTTGGTCAAAACGTCACATACTTTTGGTCAAAACGTCACACATTTTATATTTATTATTTTTAGTGGCCAACTTACTAAAGGCGGGGGGGGGGGGGGTGAAACTAGTCATACATAGCGGATTAAATTCCGGGCAAGTACCAATAGGCTTCAGGCTAAACAAATGTTATAGCGAAGCACATGCGAATTTCAATGTACTATACTGAAATCAGCTCTTTTATCGCGAGCTCCAAGCTCCACACGCTCAGAAGAATGTCGGCTTATTCGCCCCTTGGCTCATTCGCCCCTTGGCTCATTCGCCCCCTGACTCATTCGACCCCCCGGCTTATTCGCCCCTGGCTTATTCGACCCCCCGGCTTATTCGACCCCTATGTGTTATACACAGGTTTCAAGTGGTCATTTACGCAAGGTTAGAAATATTTATGGTAGTAGTGGGTAGTAGTTGACACTTCTAATCTAAAATACGAGCGAGGAGTCCAGAACAGAACTTGACGGATGGGAGATTAGGGAAAATACTAACAACGCGCAGCTTCCAAGTATAACAAAGTTTATTAAAAGAAGATAGTATTCACAAGACACGGATGCTAACATGTTAACTACTGGCCACTTTTACAAAACATTTTTTTATAAAGACATAAAGATAGATTTGTATGAATCCATCGTATTTGGTGACGAAATAACACTCACAGGACACAATTTACAAACAACATGGAACGTTGTGAATGACAAAAATATAAATATACATAAATAATATAAATACAACTGTGGCATTGAAATCATATTTTACAATTAAACAAAATACATCTTACATTGAAACCACATTTTATAAATAGAAATATATTACTATTCACATTCGCAATATTTAATTTTATACTGGAGCATACAACCTGGCAGCTTCTTTTAAAAGACGACTGGTGCTGATAGACTTTGCAGTGTACTGTTCCCAGAGGCTCATAAGTTTTCCCGTGACCAGTGTTGTTCTACCCAATTGTCGACGGCGTAGTTTTCCCTCTGAGATCATTTTGACATTAGTTGGTGTCCTTTTTCCTTCTTGATACAGCAGGGTTATTACAAGGTAGAAGGGGAGGTTTCCTTTTCTTGCTCGCTGGTTCAATCTATTATGCCAGCCCTCACAGTCATTGTTGGTGCGTATGTTCCTGTTGAAAACTGTCCATGACTCTACGGGCCAAGTTGCATTCTCTATCCATGTAGTCTCTACATAATTGAAGAAATCCTCCAAGCCGATGGCGATTCTTGAAGGAGAAGATTGGATTTCTTTTACAGCTTTCTCTTTTAGCTTGCTGAAGGAAGTTGGTATGTCATCTGCTGGTAAAAACGGTAACGTAAACACTTGGCGTAAGATCTTATAAATTCTGTCTTTCTCTGCATATGCTCGTTGCAGCCCCCTCTGTTGCACGTTCCTCCACATGGCCTGGCCAAAATGAAATGAGCATCCGTGGATGGTTGGTTCGTCAAAAACAGACCTGATGGCTCCCCACATGGCAACTTCAAAGTCGACGACGAATGACTTTACTTTAATTTCTTCTGGAAGATGGCTGAGTATTGCTCTTAGAACCTGAAAACGGAATGAAGAATTTTATTTATTATTTTATATTATTTATTCAATCCATAATTCATCATTTATTTATTCAAATAATATTTATTTATTTATTTATTCAAATAATATTTATTTATTTATTTATTCAAATAATATTTATTTATTTATTTATTTATTTATTTATTTATTTATTTATTTATTCAAATAATATTTATTTATTTAATCTGAAAATGTATTGATATCTTATTAGTAATACACACCTTCTTATAATCTTTCTTTTGGCGCCGACTCATGACGACGAAGCACAATGGAAGTTGTTTCAAATCGTCGCCAGATCTCACAAAACCATGAATGGACAAAAGTTGAACAAATGGCTCTTTTATTATTTTGAATGTTCCGTCTAAATACCAGGTCTTGGTTTCTGCTAGTAGTTTCAGTTGCTGAGCTGTTGCAAATATGAGATGTCGTTGACTGTCTGACTTGATGTCTTCTAGAAGAAAAGCTCTGTCTGTTTGAGACAACAGATAATCAGTATCCAGCTGAAACAAGAGAATGAAAATATTAATTTGGTTAATCATTAATCTACTTTTTGCGTGCTTATCAATAATTATTATACTTAACACCCATTTGTAATTTACTTGAAAAAGAAATGTAAGATAACTTCCTCGAAAGACAAGTCTACTTGATCCTTTCTGTTACTACAGCTGGGCAAACTTGTTGTCCTCTGACGCTACATCGCCAAACTATGTTGTAGGTTCTCTTGTGCACATATGTAAATCCATCGCTGCTCACCAGTTTTCGACTGCCCCTCTTAGAACCAGTTTCCACTATTTGATATGTCGTATCCGTGCCAAGTCCACTGACATCATCTTCTAAAATGGTCTCAACATCAACTGATCTGCAACATAGAATGTAAAAACATTAGCATGACAATTAAATTCATAACACTTCAAACATGATAAAAAATTATACCCTATGTGTAGCAGCTACGCCCCTGCCCCCTCCTCCCTTTGTCTACACTCCCGACACCCACCTGCCCCCTCCCAATATTTCGAAAAAAAGAAAGATATAGCTACTTACTCTTCATTGTCTTCTGTCTCCATGGGTCTTTCGTGTCGAGACACATCAAACGTCGAGTTATTGGATGCTTGGAAACCAAGGCTGAAGTTCGGGATGTCATTGCTGCTATTATCTATAGATGTTCTGGTGCTCTCCAGAGGTCCCCTGTTGTCATTTGAAGCCTCATTGGAATCATTAATGGCCGACACATCACCACCAAGTGGTCTGCAAAGTTGGCAAATATATTCAATACTCTGACGCTGTCTGTTGGCTTGTCGATACTCATCTCTTGTGATACCTGTCCCGCAGGTTCTGTGTGTCCATCTTCGGCAAGTCGGTCTGTCACATTCTACTGCTTCTTGTCGTGGTCTCACGGTATTGCCACATGCTACGCAAACGTGGTTATCGCTAGACATTGTGCAAGATTTGAATGATGTGAAAGATTGATTTCGAGTTTGTGATTTGAAAATGAGAACCCAGTAGTTATATATGGTTCTTAAGTTGATAATCACCCTTAGTGTGAACAACACTGTTTTCATAGCGTTGCTTTAATCTACTTGACTTATTAAAAAACTACTCATCACTGTTTTCATTAACCTTTAGATGAACCGCTTTATGCTTGCCGAAATCTGAGAAGTTGTTTTTACAAATCCTGTACCCTGTGCCGAAACAAACAATTCTTGGAAACTGACAAGATTTAACCGATTACTAATCACGCTGTAACCACAACATGATCAATTCACAGCCAACACACTGGATGTTTTGACAAACAATCAATCATTTGGGTGGGAGAGTAATCAATTAGAACATAGGGGTCGAATAAGCCGGAGGGTCGAATGAGCCAGGGGGCGAATGAGCTGGAGGGGCGAAAAAGCCAGGGGGCGAATGAGCCAAGGGGCGAATGCGCCAAGGGGCAAATAAGCCGTATACCGCTCAGAAAGCATAAATGTATAGAAAAGTTCAGTCGCTTTCCGTCAGGGGACAATATCCCCCCTGTTTGATGACAGTTACTTACTCAAACAATGGTATGAGCCTAATAATTCAAAAGCGCATTTCTCCAATGATGCAACTAGCTCATACTGATAGGCCGTTTAAAAGGTCCTAGTCGATTTCAGTATTCATAAGGAAATAAAATTATAAAAACAAAGTTATTCGAGTCGCAAGGGGTTTAAACCCCACATCGTCCCTGTGCGCAGTCGGCGTGCTGAAACTTTTCATTCATTCGACTCCAATATCAATCTTGCTCGCTTACTTGCTTGTCCAAAGGTATCCAAGAAGTTAGAGGAAGCATTGGAGAAATATAAAGAGAATGATATAACTGCATCATATTTTTTTGAGGTTGTATGCCAGTATATATCAAGTGTAAATGTATTTTATATTGTGTATATTTTATATTACGCGGTATTTATTTTTGTTGTGAGTTGTAATAAAGGCATTTAAACTCATATTAAACCGCGTCTCTCTTAGTCTCCCTTGTAGAAAACGGAGGCCGAATGTTCCCAGGCCGGCCGAATGTTCCCGGGGCCGAATGTTCCCGAGGCCGAATGTTCCCGAGGCCGAAAAGACCCGCTCCCTACAAGACAAACAACACTTATCAAACTCCAGTTTCTGAAATAAGTCGTGTGCTGGAATAAACACGAGAACAAGTCTGGCCAAAACCACATAACTCAGCCACATGTTCTATGCGCAGCACATTGTAACCATATCGGGACTCCCACGGTTGCTTCCGACTTGCTCGTGGTGCCTGCCCTCCCCCACCTACATAACATAGAAAAAAAGGGGGTGGGGCTGTTGAGCTAGTTTTTCATTTCATTCTTCTGTTGGTCTTCGCTTCCAGCTCTCGTGGATCCATAAGCAAATAAACTTATTCGGATCGCAAATGGTCTCGAATTCAGAGAAATCTTTCGGCAAAGGAAACAAAATCAAATTCACAATCGGGAGCACCATCAAGGAAAAAGAAGAAAAAGGGACAAGCTCAGTAGGGTCGAAAGCAGGTTGAACTGAAACTGAAACTTCATTTATTCATTCGAAGCCGAACTCATCTATTGCTCATTGTCCGTGAGCGCCTTTCATTCATTCGATTTGTTGATTGGGCACAGAACAAGGAATAGTTATCTTGCTGTCTAAGTGTGTGACGTTTTGACCAAAAGTATGTGACGTTTTGACCAAAAAGTGTGTGACGTTTTGACCAAAAATATGTGACGTTTTGACCAAAAGTATGTGACGTTTTGACCAAGAAATGTGACGTTTTGACCATTTCGAAATGTGACGTTTTGGTCGTGTGACGTTTTGACCAGCACCCATTACAAAGATTGTACCGGTGTTGTTGTTTTTAGGCAATGTCTTCTTCTGCCGGTCACGGGTCGTTTCGCCCTTTTTCCCGTTCGCCCCGGGTCGTTTCGCCCCGAGTCGTTTCGCCCCCAGAATTGGGGCGAAACGACCCTGGGTAAAAATTTTTTTTTTTTTTATTTTCAATGGTAATTTTTCAGCCCAAAGGGTAGTCTTACCTTATTGTAAATCCACCTTGATAACAAACAAATGAAACGGGGAGTAAGAGAGGTGGCCGATTTGGTTCCAGGTCAACTCGCCTTAATCATCCTTTAAAAAAATCCAAGAATCAAAAACGTAAATCCTTTCATAGAAAACCCGTAGAATAACAGGGAGCACATAAACACAACATGCTAACATCTTGAAGGCAGGCGATACAATGATTGAATAAAAAACAAATCTACGGGGACCGAGTTGACACGAATTACTCAAACTGAATAGCGGTTCTTCAAAAACATCTTTGATGAATTGTTTTTTTTGTTAACAGTCAAGATGTTTGTTTTTACAGTAATCACATACCAGTTGGTGTTTATTTGAGATTGATTGTGTGGCTGATTGCCTTTTTTATTCACAAGCGTAAATATGTATGTATATATGTTATTAATTGTGATGCATTTTCCTGAACTCATGTGTATTTTCATTATTCAGAACTTGATCAACATAAAATGTATTAAAATCTGAACCTACGTTAGTACGTTTCCCCATTCCTCATCAAACATCCCTCGGCAAAAAACATTTGCGATTTCAATACATTTTCTCCTATGGTGTGAAGGTAAGGCATTTTTTGCTTTTATTTTAATAAAATTTACAGATTATACTTGCCCGGGGATTAGCAGAGTAACAGCACAGTGGCTGAAGAATAGCAGAGAAATAACAAAGTGGCAGATTATACTTGCCCGAAGAATAGCAGACAAATAACAATGTGGCAGATTATACTTACCTGAAGATTAGCAGACAAACAACGACGTTGCAAATCTGGTGGATTCGACAGATTATATTTTAAGATCATTGTATTACAGCAAATGCATTTTCTATCAGTCAACTGTAACCTGGATGTGTTGTATAAAATTTTATATAAAAATAAACTGAATCATCGTTTCAACCGCTAGTTCTGTTTTTTTTTTCTTTATCAAGCCCACCCTATACCCCGGGAAAAAAAGTGGGGCGAAACGACCCACTCTCAAAATTGGGGCGAATCGACCCGGGCGAAACGACCCGGGGCGAACTGGTATGGGGGCGGAACGACCCAGGGGGCGAACGGGATTTGGGGCGAAACGACCCGACACCCTTCTGGCCTTAGACAATAACTGATAACTGAACAGTGAAATGGCAACTAACTCCACCACTGAACCCACGTCGGGAGTGGATTTAACATCGATGTTGTCTGGTTTTCAAAAAGAGATAGCCAGACTGAACGACACTATTGAGGGTCTGCGCTCGGATCTTAGGGCCCAAAAAGAACAGTTCGAAAACGGAAAATTGGAGCTAATAAAACCGTCGGAGGAATCAAAAAGGGAAAATAAGTCGGCAAATGGAAAAAAGGGAAAAAGTAGACATAAATCAGGTTTACAATTTTTTTTTTTTGTAAACAGAATCCCCCCCCCCCACCACCCCGTAAAGAAACAATGCCTATTTATAAATATTATTTTCTGTTATCATACATTGAAAATCACTGCCGGTAATTTTCAATGCAAGATAACAAAAAAAAATATATATTTGTAAACAGCCTCCCCCCCCCCCCCCAACCCCGAAAAGAAATAATGCCTGGTTAAAACTGAAAATCACTCGTAATCGACCCCCCCCCCCCCCCCAAAAAAAAGAAAGAATAGAAAGTAGCTCATCACCTCTAAGTAATCACAAATCGTGTTTGTTCACTATTATTATTATCACAAATATTGTTTTGTTATCGTGTATTCGTGTCACGTAATCATTATTATGTTTTGTAAAAAAAAACCGTTTAAAACGTAGTTGAAATGAAAAAATAAATAAAATCAATAAATAAACAACCAGTTTTATGTTATTATTCTACTACTCCTATCTCTCATTCGCTCTTTCCCTGGAGGACGGTTCGGGTCAAATTGCTCAGAGAACGGTTCGGTCGCTGTGGAGGACGGTTCGGGTTAGATTGGAGGACGGTTTGGGTCAAATTGCTAGAGGACGGTTCGGTCAGAGGACGGTTTGGGTGTATTCGAGCTGGAACAGGTTCTGGGGAGTATCGTAAGGATTTCCTGTTTCGCAGACTATCTGCACTGACGCTCGCGTTTGGGATTATATCGCGGTTTGTCAACCAAAGTGAAGGCAGCCGCCACTAGCGAGCCTGCAGTAATTTTATCCCACACCAATTTGCTTTCACTACAGGAATGCGCGCGTCTGTTCTAAAAATAGATTTATAAAAACAATCACACGAAAACAGTGCTGGAATTTTTAAGTCGCATACGTCGAAATCAAATCGTTGTCTGTCTCAGTGAAATTTATCAGAGTGTGTAACATTTGACTTAACTCTTGAATGGTCCACTCATCTGGCTTACATATTGTTAACCCTTTCTCCCTTGAGGTATATTAGCCACGTCGTGAGTATCGAATCGAGTTTTTCATCACGCTCAGACGCAAGAAATGTGTTCGATTTTAGGAAGATCATATCACCACAAGTCGGCAGTTTTTAACCCTTTATCTAACACTGAAGGAAGACGACACTTCACAAACAAAATTCTTCGGTAACTATTTTTTAATTTTTTACTTTTTTGCGTCAAAAACAAAGCTTATGATCCCTCATTGGAACAAGCTTGTTGAGTCATAAGCTTTGCTTTGTAGACGAGAAACAAATGAAAACAAATACTGAAAACTGAATGGTGATTTTTGTGAAGAGCGCTGTTCGGTTTTGGCCGTTACGTTTGGTAAAGGGTAAGGCTGCACGGTACACTGGTAAACTAAAGGGCTAATGAATGAGAATAATCCCACCGATAACTTTCGATTTAAATATATCTTGGCATGGGCTGTATTACAAGGAATTAGATCTCATTTACTTTCAGACTATGCAGCCTCAGAAACCAAATCTTCTATATTTGTATATAGTTTTCAAAGACAGACACGACAGCCTCAAAACAAAGCTATTGCAGCATTTGTCTCTACCTTGCGCAATGTTCCAAGGAGAATTGGTTAAATCATGTTCAAATACATTTCGATTCTGGAAAGCTCATGCATCTCTCTGCTCCAGGAAAGTAAAAGAAGTGAGCACTAAAACGAAGACATTAGGACCCTCGGGTGCTCAGCCACGTATCTATATTCTGGGACTCTAGCTTACTCGTTTACTTGAGTGTGTACGGGTGAGGGCATTTTTTGTTCATAGTGACTCGCAGTTGTCTGATCCCATTTTCTTCCGCGGCTCGGTGAAAGAGATAAATTACTTTTTTCATGTCCCTAATCCAGTTTTAGCTTGCGAGTAGTATAGCATGCACCACAACGGCCCTTAATATCCCGACTTTTGGTGGAAAATCCAATTGTTTTCACTACCTCCATCTAGCAGCATTATGAAAAAAAGTACCAAACAGAAGCGGGTACAAATATAACAACTGATGTTTATATGCATGAAATAAGTCAAACAGAATTGGAAAATATCCCATTTGTTCCCAGTCGCACCACCCTTCTGAAGCAAGAGAACTAACGTTTGCAGCCCTCCCTCAGAGCTATCTGAAAGAGAGAACCAGAAGAAAACTCTTGCGCCCCTAAACCTTAATACAAAAAGATATGGAATTTGTAGGAGACAATAAAAAATTATTCCGTTTCATATCAGCGGCCACACCCTTCGAGGACAGAAATTACGAAAATTGTCAATTCTACCAACCCCCACCCTCTGCTGCCCCATCTAGGAGGCATATAAAAAGGAGTACCAGACCGAAACGGGTACAAATATAACCACTGATGTTTGTATGCATGAAATAAGTCAAATAGAATTGAAAAATACCCCATTTGTTTCCAGTCGCATCACCCATCAGAAACAGGAGACCTAAAATTTGATAATGTTTCCATTGCATGTCTGCTATTTCTGCTCCTTCCACCTACCATAGGAACAAGAGTACAAAAAGGAAATTCCCACACCCCAAATCAGTAATGTATGCAGACAAAACATGTCATACAGAAACAGAAAATATCCCGTTTGTGTTCAGCCGCCCAACCTTTCCGTGGTTAAAGTCACGAAAATCCAGTTGTTGTCACCGGAAGCCTGCTATTCAGCCCTCCCTCATCGCTATCTGAAAGAGAGTACCAGAAGAAAATTCTTGCGACCCTGAATGTTCACACATATAGATATGAAATTTGTAGCAGAGAATCAAAAAATATCCCATTTGATTTCAGCCGCCACACCCTTCGAGTACAGAAATCACGAACATTCACAATTTTTCCAACCTCCCACTTAAGCAGGAGTCCTAAATTCTGAAAATGTTTCCATTTCATGCCTACTATTTCTGCCCCTCCTCTCATCTACCATAGGAACAAGAGTACCAAAAGGAAAATACTACACCCCAAGTACATAATGTATGCAGACATGTAATATGTCACACAGAAACAGAAAATATCCCGTTTGTGTTCAGCCGCCACACCCTTCCTTGTGGCGAAAATCCAAATGTTTTCACCGGAAGTCTGCTATTCAGCACTCCCTCAGGGCTATCTGATAGAGAGTACCAGAATCCAACTCCTGCGGCCCTAAACCGTCATACATATAGATATGGAATTTATAGCCGAGAATCAAAAAATATCCCATTTGATCTCAACCGCCAGGCCCTTCGAGTACAGAAATCACGAAAATTCACAATTTTTCCAACCGCCCTCCCTTTACTACCCCAGCTAGCAGCCATATGAAAAAGAGTTCCAAACCGAAACGGGTACAAATATAACCACTGCTGTCTGTATGCATAAAGTAAGTCATATGGAATTAGAAAATATCCCATTTGTTCCCAGCCGCACCACCCTTCTGAAGCAGGAGTCCAAAATTCTGAAAATATTTCCATTGCATGCCAACTATTTCTTCCCCTCTCATCTACCATAGGAGCAAGAGTACCAAAAGGAAAATACTACACTCCAACTCCGTAATGTATGCAGACATGTAATATGTCACACAGAAACAGAAAATATCCCGTTTGTGTTCAGCCGCCACACCCTTCCGTGGCCAAAGTCGCTAAAATCCAACTGTTTTCACCGGAAAACTGCTATTCAGCCCACCCTCAGCGCTACCTGAAAGAGAGTGCCAGAAGATAACTCCTGCGACCCGAAACCTTCATACATATAGATATGGAATTTGTAGCACAGAATCAAAAAATATCCCATTTGATCTCAGCCGTCAGACCCTTCGAGTACAGAAATCACGAAAATTCACAATTTTTCCAACCTCCCTCCCTTTACTACCCCTTCTAACAGCCAAATGAAAAAGAGTACGAAACCGAGACGGGTGCAAATATAACCACTGATGTTTATGTGCATAAAGTAAGTCATATAGAATTGGAAAATATCCCATTGGTTCCCAGCCGCACCACCCTTCTGAAGCAGGGGCCCTAAATTCTGAAAATGTTTCCATTGCATGCCAACTATTTCTGCCCCTCTCATCTACCATAGGAACAAGAGTACCAATAGGAAAATACTACACCCAAAATCCGTAATGTATGCAGACATGTAATATGTCACACAGAAACAGAAAATATCCCGTTTGTGTTCAGCCGCCACACCCTTCCGTGGCCAAAGTCGCTAAAATACAACTGTTTTCACCGGAGGCCTGCTATTCAGCCCTCCCTCAGCGCTACCTGAAAGAGAGTACCAGAAGACAACTCCGGCGACCCTAAACCTTCATACATATATATATGGAATTTGTAGCACAGAATCAAAAAATATCCCATTTGATCTCAGCCGCCACACCCTTCGAATACAGAAATCACGAACATTCACAATTTTTCCAACCTCCCACCCTTTACTACCCCATCTAGCAGTCATATGAAAAAGAGTACCAAACCGAAACGGGTACATATATAACCACTGCTGTCTGTATGCATAAAGTAAGTCATATGGAATTAGAAAATATCCCATTTGTTCCCAGCCGCACCACCCCTCTGAAGCAGGGGGCCCTAAATTGTGAAAATGTTTCCATTGCATGCCAACTATTTCTGCCCCTTTCATCTACCATAGGAACAAGAGTACCAAAAGGAAAATACTACACCCCAAATCCGTAATGTATGCAGACATGTAATATGTCACACAGAAACAGAAAATATCCCGTTCGTGTTCAGTCGTCACACCCTTCCTTCGTCAATGTCGTGAAAATCCATGTGCTTTCACCGGAAGCCTGCTATTCAGCCCTCCCTCAGCGCTATCTGAAAGAGAGTACCGGAAGACAACTCCTGCGACCATAAACCTTCATACATATAGAGATGGAATTTGTAGCAGAGAATCAAAAGATATCCTATTTGATCTCAGCCACCTCACCCTTCGAGTACAGAAATCACGAAAATTCACAATTTTTCTAACCCCCACCGTTTACTACCCCATCTAGCAGACAAAAGAAAAAAAGTACCAAACCGAAACGGGTACAGATATAACCACTGATGTTTGTATGCATAAAGTAAGTCATATAGAATTGGGAAATGTCCCATTTGTTCCCAGCCGCACCACCCTTCTGAAGCAGGAGTCCCAAATTCTGAAAATGTTTCCATTGCATGCCAACTATTTCTGCCCCTTTCATCTACCATAGGAACAAGAGTACCAAAAGGAAAATACTACACCCCAAGTACATAATGTATGCAGACATGTAATATGTCACAAAGGAACAGAAAATATCCCATTTGTGTTCAGCCGCCACACCCTTCCGTGGCCAAAGTCGTGAAAATCCAATTGTTTTCACTGGAAGCCTGCTATTCAGTCCTCCGTCAGAGCTATCTAAAAGAGAGTACCAGAAGACAACTCCTGCGACCCTAACCCTTCATACATATAGATATGGAATTTGTAGCAGAGAATAAAAAAATATCCCATTTGATCTCAGCCGCCTCACCCTTCGAGTACAGAAATCACGAAAATTTACAATTTTTCTAACCTTCCACCCTTTACTTCCCCATCTAGCAGCCATATGAAAAAAGAGTACCAAACCGAAACTGGTACAAATATAACCACTGATGTTCGTATGTATAAAGTAAGTCATACAGAATTGGAAAATATCCCATTTGTTCCCAGCCGCACCACCCTTTTGAAGCAGGAGTCCTAAATTCTGAAAATTGTTCCATTGCTTGCCTACTCTTTCTGCCCCACTCATCTACCATAGGAACAAGGGTACCAAAGGGAAAATACTGCACCCCAAATCCGTACTGTATGCAGACATGGAATATGTCACACAGAAACAGAAAATATCCAGTTTGTGTTCAGCCGCCACACCCTTCCTTCGCCAATGTCGCGAAAATCGATGTGTTTTCACCGGAAGCCTGCTATTCAGCCCTCCCTCAGCGCTATCTAAAAGAGAGTACCAGAAGACAACTCTTGCGACCCTAAACCATGATACATATAGATATGGAATTTGTACCAGAGAATCAAAAAATATCCTATTTAATCTCAGCCGCCTCACCCTTCGAGTACAGAAATCGCGACAATTCACAATTTTTCTAACCTCCCGCCATTTACAACCCATCTAGCAGGCATATGAAAAAGAGTACCAAACCGAAACTGGTACAAATATAACCACTGATGTTTGTATGCATAAAGTAAGTCATATAGAATTGGAAAATATCCCATTTGTTCCCAGCCGCACCACCCTTCTGAAGCAGGAGTCCTAAATTCTGAAAATGTTTCCATCACATGCCTACTATCTCTGCCCCTCTCATCTACCACAGGAACAAGAGTACCAAAAGGAAAATACTACACCCTAAATCCGTATTGTATGCAGACATGGAATATGTCACACAAAAACAGAAAATATCCAGTTTGTGTTCAGCCGCCACACCCTTCCTTCGCCAATGTCGCGAAAATCCATGTGTTTTTACCGGAAGCCTGCTATTCAGCCCTCCCTCAGCGCTATCTGAAAGAGAGTACCAGAAGACAACTCTTGCGACCCTAAACCATAGTACATATAGATATGGAATTTGTAGCAGTGAATCAGAAAATATCCCATTTGATCTCAGCCGCCACACCCTTCGAGTACAGAAATCACGAAAATTCACAATTTTTCCACCCCCCCCCACCCTTTACTACCCAATCTACCAGACAAATGAAAAAGAGTACCAACCCGAAACGAGTACACATATAACCACTGATGTTTTACGCATAAAGTAAGTCATATGTAATTGGAAAATATCCCATTTGTTCCCAGCCGCACCACCCCTCTGAAGCAGGGGGCCCTAAATTGTGAAAATGTTTCCATTGCATGCCAACTATTTCTGCCCCTTTCATCTACCATAGGAACAAGAGTACCAAAAGGAAAATACTACACCCCAAATCCGTAATGTATGCAGACATGTAATATGTCACACAGAAACAGAAAATATCCCGTTCGTGTTCAGTCGTCACACCCTTCCTTCGTCAATGTCGTGAAAATCCATGTTCTTTCACCGGAAGCCTGCTATTCAGCCCTCCCTCAGCGCTATCTGAAAGAGAGTACCGGAAGACAACTCCTGCGACCATAAACCTTCATACATATAGATATGGAATTTGTAGCAGAGAATCAAAAGATATCCTATTTGATCTCAGCCACCTCACCCTTCGAGTACAGAAATCACGAAAATTCACAATTTTTCTAACCCCCACCGTTTACTACCCCATCTAGCAGACAAAAGAAAAAAAGTACCAAACCGAAACGGGTACAGATATAACCACTGATGTTTGTATGCATAAAGTAAGTCATATAGAATTGGGAAATGTCCCATTTGTTCCCAGCCGCACCACCCTTCTGAAGCAGGAGTCCCAAATTCTGAAAATGTTTCCATTGCATGCCAACTATTTCTGCCCCTCTCATCTACCATAGGAACAAGAGTACCAAAAGGAAAATACTACACCCCAAGTACATAATGTATGCAGACATGTAATATGTCACAAAGGAACAGAAAATATCCCATTTGTGTTCAGCCGCCACACCCTTCCGTGGCCAAAGTCGTGAAAATCCAATTGTTTTCACTGGAAGCCTGCTATTCAGTCCTCCGTCAGAGCTATCTAAAAGAGAGTACCAGAAGACAACTCCTGCGACCCTAACCCTTCATACATATAGATATGGAATTTGTAGCAGAGAATCAAAAAATATCCCATTTGATCTCAGCCGCCTCACCCTTCGAGTACAGAAATCACGAAAATTTACAATTTTTCTAACCTTCCACCCTTTACTTCCCCATCTAGCAGCCATATGAAAAAAGAGTACCAAACCGAAACTGGTACAAATATAACCACTGATGTTCGTATGTATAAAGTAAGTCATACAGAATTGGAAAATATCCCATTTGTTCTCAGCGTGCTGATATTATCGACAGTTGCTCTCCCTCACCCCACCCCCTCGGAACACTGAAAAATTAAAGCACCAGAGGAACCCAGATTCAGTCTCAGGGCATTGATGTTTACAAATTTTGGGGGAAGCCACCCCAGAACCCCACCAATGCGAGGGAGATACCGCAGTCCTGAGGTGGGGTCGGCATGGCCCTCGCACCCATTGCCACCGAACCCCCACCAATGGGAGAGCCATACCCATCCCCACCAAAAGCCTGCGTTCTTTGGATTTGCATGTGGAATATATCATTGTTTCTCTGTGACATATTGCCTGTCTGAATACCTTACGGATTTGGGGTGAAGTAGTTCCATTTTGGTACTCTTGTTGCTATGGTAGGTGGGAGAGGCAGAAATAGTAGTCATGCAATGGAAACATTTTCAAATTTTAGGACGCCTGCTTCAGAAAGGTGTGTTGCGGCTAGGAACAAATGGGATATTTCCCGATTCTATGTGACTTATTTCTTGTTTTTCTTGTACCCGTTTTGGTTGGGTACTCTTTTTCACATGGCTGTTAGAGGAGGGGGGGGGGGGGGGGGGGGGGTAATAAAGGGAATGGTTGGAAAAATTGTCGATTTTCGTGATTTCTGCCCTCGAAGGAAGTGGCGACTGAGATCAAATGGGATATTTTTTTATTCCCTGCTACAAATTCCATATCTATATGTATGAAAGGTTAGGGTCGCAAGAGTTTTCTTCTGGTACTCTTTTTCAGATAGCGCTGAGGGAGGGCTGAAATAAAAGGATTTGGGGTTTAGTAATTTCCTTTTGGTATACTTTTGTTCCTGTGGTAGGTGGGAGAGGTAGAAATAGCAGGCATGCAATGGGACATTTTCAAACTTTACCACTCCTGTTTCAGAAGGGTGGCGCGGCTGGGAACAAATTTGTACTTTCCCGTGGTTCGTAGAAAAAGCGGAAAAATTTTGTCTTATCGGTACATTTTACCGTAAGAAAGGGGGGGGGGTGGGGGGGGGGGGGGTCAGTGTGGGCCAATGATATACTGAAACACTGTTCACGTTTTGTTGAGTTAGTTAGGTTGGGTCGTGGAGTCAAGTCAAGTCTGACTTCGCTGGTGACAGCGCATACAAACATTTTAAATCATTGTATTGAGTGTCGCAACGTACTTATTCTTTCACTCTCAGTGTATTGGTCGCTGCATTTTGATTTATCTTTGAGCTGTTTTTTTTTGTTTGTTTGTTTTTTTTGGGTGGGGGGGTGGGTGGGGGGGTTGTTTCATGGGTCTATCTAGTCAAGGATCTCAAGTCCGAATGATCACACCCTATTTTATAACATTCAGGCTCAGGCCAAGTGCAGAGAGTATCCGTTCTTAATCTGATCTCAGTACAAAACCAGGGGAAATTTCCACTTTCATCTCATTTTGGCAGTGTCTGTATCACCGAAATGTATGATTTATTAATTTTCCAAGTATCTTGTTAACTCTGTGCACTGTATATGTGGGAAACAGTTGGGTATTCTGACACTGGAATTAAAGTGTGTGGACTCAAAAGGATTGGATGTAGGATTTCCAGGAGGGGTGGGGGGATTGACTTTTTTGTGGACGCCTATTAGACATATCCGTGACAATGGATATACCCGATCAGGTGCACAATGCGAACAGGTAAAAACACATGTCAGTGGCTTACTTTGAGCTCTACGGAGCTCTGTGGCCAACGCTGTATGGGTGAGTACTGTGTAGGTACATCTGGTCAAACTGCGAAATGGATCATGTACATAACCTTGCCGTGTTTGTGGCGTGGGGGGTAACGAACCAATTATCGCTCTGCCTGAGGTGTGGTTATAAGAACGAACACATGAAATTACTGAACCGAGAGCAGAGGGCCACGGCAAAGGAATTTACCCAGCTGGCGGCCATCGAAATTTCCATTTAGAGATATGGTGGCAACAGGCATATTCAGTACACAGCGTGTTAAGTATGGACGAATACATCGCCCAGCTGCAGGCTGAAATGCAAACACCCGAGCCAGTTCAGAGTGTTATCCAGAACATCCTGGATGAACCCATTCCAGAAGCAATAAAGAAGCGATTGCTGAGGCCTCTGCTTCCGGATGCTGCACGACCTCCCCCTCCACCTCGAACGGCGCGTGAGAAGGCAATTGTTGAGGAGTCTGACCCAGCCAAACAACGGCGACATTTCGACTTGGATACCGAAGTCCCTCACCCGGCGAGGCTGCCAGATGATGAACTATGGGTCGATCTTGTGAACGACACCAAAGACAAGTTTGAAGTTGATGGCGCCGCCGCGGACTTCTCTACATGGAGGGTAGAGGTAGAGGACCCCCTTGACACCGGCGACATTCAGATCGCTGATGGTATGCATGCAAGGGCCGGCCGACTGGCCCTGGATGCCCACATGACGGACGGGAGGGCACACGACTGCAAGTAGCCCTTCCAGAGGGCGCGTTCACCCTGAAAATCAAGTTCCTGCGCGAGCATGACGAAGGAGACTGGGTCGTCGAAGATAAGTTCGATCCTGCCCGTGCCGAGAGGAAGAAGGGGCGGGACATCGTTGAGATCTTTCAAAAAACTAAGCCGGACGCGCTGACCGGAAGCGACCAGGTGTTCTACCAGAATGCTTACCCTGTCACCGCGGTCGTTTACGGGCTCTACCCTCTCAGAGACCCAGACCCTGCCAACTTGGCTCCAATGAGTGACAGGCGATCTCAACTGTGTCGCGCAGAACGTGGTGGAGCACTTCGAGGGCGCTCTCAGAGGACAGGGCCTAAGCCCCGCCAGTCGACAGAAAATCGAGGAGTGGGAGAAGAGAGTCCATGGCGCTGGTGCAACGGTCGACTATGAAGCTGAGCTCGAGAAAATTCTCAAGCGAGCCATCGTTGGACACGCTAACTGCACATACAAAACCATAGAGCTCATCTGCCATAACGGCCACGCCTGATCTAAAGACCTGCACTTCCCCAGACCAGGCAGGTCCAGATATACGCGGCTGTCGTCTGGGAAGCCATCGGACAGGCCACCCAAAATGAGCAAATCGCTGTCTGGCTACTCGGAGGTGGCCAGAATAGACAGCTCAGCGTCGACCAGTTTGTGCTCCAAGACGGCCGCACCTACAGGACACATGAGACCCATCAAACCCTCCAAGAAGCCTGCACCCATCTAAGCGATGAGTCCCTTGCTGATAGGGTTTTCGGAGTGAACCACGCGGCCAGCATTATGACCAAAGAGCACAACGGTTGGAAGCCGACCCCAGCCGGCCTCCTCGACGACATCCAAAAGGCCTGCGTGGAGCACGGCCACAGCGGTCTCTGGAACTCCATGACCTACAACACGAGAGAGGTCGTCTCCATCGACCCGAAGGCGTGCTACCCGGCTAGCTTCCAGGGGAGAGGCGAGGCCAAACCCTATTTCGAGAGGTTCTGACACCCCACCCACCGGATGACCAGAGTGGCCATCAACGGGGGCCTCCCTAAAGACATCTGCACAGGCTTCGTCGAGGTCCAGGAGTGGGAGTTCAAACAAGGGATTTACCCCGTCATCCTGGCCTGGTTTGGGAAGCATTTCGCCGAGCAGGGCTGGGCCCCACACCTCTGCTCGCCTTCCTCGTGGAGTCGGGTCTCCTCACCCGTCTACGGGTCCACGAAGCCATCACTGCGTTCGAGAAGCTAGCCGAGGTCTGGCTCCCCGAAGATAGAGATCAGGGATGCAGCATCATCGGGAAGTTCACTCAGGGAGCAAAAGCCGATGGTAAACGATTGACTCGCCGCTTGGTCACGGATCATGGTGAACTAGATTATCTTGTGAGAGACACTTGCCAAAGTGGCACTCCTGTCGGAGCCCCAGAACGGTGCCCCCTGGATCATGTGCTAACTTACTATGATGGCAGCCAGACCCAGTATGCCCATCTAAGGGCATATATGTTAGAATACGCCCACATTAACCTTCTCAGTATGTTACAGCGCTACGACAAAGAAGAGGCGGTTCGAGTGGCGCGACAGACAGCATATATGTCAAGAAAAGAACACTTTACAAACTCAACGGTGTCCAAGCCTATGTACCACCAGAAGTCCACCCTATTGCACAAGGTGCTGCCGCTATCATGACGAACCCACCTTACGGCCTCCCGAAAAGTGTAATGCCCTGCTCGCTCTGTGGCGCGACAATGTTGAGCAGCTATACATGCCACAGGAACTACGCCGACTACCTCCCAAGCCAGATTATTGTAGCGCCACGAAAGACGTCCCTCCCAGCACTGCGCCCAGGTACAATGACCCACTGACCCACCATCGACTGAGTTACCTCAACGGTGGAGGTGGTAGCGGCAAGACAACGAGAGCGATCAAGCTCTTCAGGGTGCGAGACCCACTTGTCTTTACCCCAACTCATCGCCTTGCCAAAGAGATACGAGGTAGGGGAGTCAAGACTAAGATCTGCACTGTGTCCCGACCTATCCTAGAAATGTTCTTGGACTGGCTGGACCAGCGTGGGGTCCAGGTTATCTGCTGTGGTGATCAAGGCAAGCCACCACCGATCGCGGGTGAGATGCCCCATGACTGGTTACGTCAAGCAGTGGATTATTACGAAGAGGTAAAGACAGACCACCGGGCAAAAGATGATGCGCCCAAAGCCCTGAAAAGGCACATCCACCTCCAGGCTGACAAGGTCTAGTGTCAGGAGATGCGGAAGGCTCTCCCCATCTGTCTCGGATGGGAGCGCTTCATGGAGCATTGGAGGTCAGGTGACCTGATCGTCACTAGCCGGCAGAAGGTTCGCGATTGGGCACAAGAGCTGTTGCACAAAAGACACAAGGAGTACTTTCCGGTTCCGCTGCTATACCACCCCAAGGATAGCCGAAAAAAAAATTATGGTTCCCATCCCTGGCACAGACCGTGAAGAGTTCGCCCTCAATGACATCGTTGAAGTCACCATTGAGGCCGCTGAACAGACTATCAAGACCGATGATTGGCGTCTCAGGTGTGCCCTCGCAGCCCACTCAAGCCAGGGTCTCACTATCCACGACCCACGGAAGGTTTGGATCATAGACGACTTCCTACAATGGTCCAACCTCGCCTACCTCGTCGTTTCCCCCGTGGAGTATATGCAGAAGCTGGAACGAGTGACCTGTCAACCAGATGAGGGTACTGAGGTCAGGCAGGCCACAGAGCTGCAGCTCCGCAAAAACATTGCGAGGAAGCTTGGAAGCGCCAGGACCAGGTCAAAGGACTCCTGGGGTTCAATCTCAAGGTCGACTACATCCTACGACTCAAGAAGGACCTAGAGAACCAGTGTGCGACATGCAACATCGAGATGCTGTGGGCCTACCAGCCCAATGATACACAGCAATTCAGTGTCGACAGGCTGGACAACAGCAGGGAGCACTGCCGGGGAACGTGCGATTAACCTGTTTAGAGTGTAACCGAAAAAGAGGGGTTGCAGCAGTGCCAGAGGCACAATACACCTAGTGTCTAGTCCAAAGGACTACTCCACCGGGAGGCAGCTGAGTGTCGGGAGACGCCACAAGAAGCTCTTCCCGGACGAAGCCACGGGGCATGTCCATCCAACAAATAGTAGAGGACAGGTTCGCCGGGCTTGGTGACCGAGCGTCCAAGCCGGTACACTTGGAGGGACCACACAGGGTCAGTTGCGCGACGGCGACCCCCCTCCAGCTCGCCTGCCTGGTAGAGATAGCAAACACCCACATTGGAGGGGAGCTTCTGCTCCTTGAGGCCATCAGGGCGGCCCGAAACCACAGAGGAGGGCTTTTGTGTCACAACCTTGGCCTTGACGGCGTCAGATGGCCTCTTTTTAGTTAATCGAGTCACCTCACATTCAGCGCCGCAACAACGGCAGGCAGCCAAGTGACTCATTCATTTGACCTCTCACCTGGCGGTAACCTCATGTCCTGGGTGTATTGGTGCCTGACCAGTCGCTCTGCCAGGGTACGGTTGAACCGCTCTACCATCCCCTGGTCCCGGTGGACGTCCACACGGCCACGCCGGGCTTCTGCCCCGTGTTTCGCCAGCAGCTGATTCACCGCGCCCATGAACTCGCGCCCGGGATCGACCTGAAGGAGCTTGGGCCACCCCAGTGGTCCACGCTTGTATATCTTTTCTAGGACGGCCGCGACCTCTGTGGCCTCTTTTGTGGCCAGGGGCTCTGCCTGTTTATAGCGGGAGGCTACATCAACGACTGTGAGCGCATACTTGTAGGTGTTGCGGTCCACCCGGTCCTGTGGCAGAAAGAGCAGGTTGGCCTGGTGGACCCCATTCGGCGTCCGCACATCGAACTTGGGTCGTGGTATGTGTGTGCTTCGCACAGCTGGAAGGTATATCTGCCAGATGGCCTGCTTCTTAAGTCATGCCCGAGCCAAATCTTCAGAGACCTTGGACGTGGAAGCAAGGTTTTTGATGGCCGTGAGTCCAGTCCAGTACCCCCTTGGGTCTGTAGTAGATTGAGGCCAACTTTGTTGCAAGCTTGCTGTCCATTCTTGGGTATTCCTGCTGCCTTTTGACCTCTAAAAGCCATATTAGAGGAGTCTTATAATGATAATATACAATTATGTACGTAACCTATCCGACGTTCAAACCGTGGACCTACAATGGCGCTCCTTGCCGGAGAGCAATTTGAGTGTGCCCTTGATGAAGTAACCCACTACACTCTTTGGTACAACATTAGCTTGGGGCTTGGCAACAATTATATTCACGTCGTGGATGAGAAAAATAACTCAGTTGAGCGGAAGGTAAGGATACCAGATATCAATTACAATGTATGCGAGCTAAATGATGAGATGTTTAATCAGGTTGGGGCTCTACTGGATCTTCACATACCTTCGGGTCTTCTGCGACTCAATACAGAAAGGTCTCTGAAACTGTGAAAGTTGGCACGCACCTTAGGATTTGCAACAAACAAAATCCCTCGTGGAGTGGAGCAGCTTATGGGGGATGAGTTACCTGAACTTGCGTCCCACCTTGAGCTCTGCGTTCATCTGTCAGAAGCACCACGGACAATGTTTACAACGGGCTACCCAACACACTACTCAGAACAGTACCCGTAGCAAAAGAAAAATGTGCCAGCGGCAGAACAGTACCTTTCTCTCATTTGCAATACAAAAGGCTTATCCAAGGCGCTACAGACAATGGTACAGACCACGTTTTAGACAGCAGGGGTGGCCCTATTGAATTGCAGCACATATCCGTAACATTACATATTCGAAATATACCTTCGGTGCTGAGCTGCAACAAGTGTAAGACATGGTGAATAGCGGGGGACCAGGAGCACACGATGCATTGCCTTGCACGAGTCTCAGCTGGCTGATCTCGGAGACACGCAGGGCTTTTGAAAACCAGGGATTTTGGACAAATTGTATGTATTTCAGCTCTCCGAGGGGCTATACAAGAGAAAAGAGCTGCCCGTTGTTGTTCCTTCGGAACGGGAACAACCGCAACAAACTACCGAGCTGCGTGGTTTGAACCTGGAAGGTTCAGCCTCGTGGGGGAGCTACGAACTTATCTAGAATGACTCCAGTCAGTGGTCTCTGTATAGGCACCCTGTTCGCGGTGGGTGGGAACTTGACTTCAGGGACATGTAACCTCACATCCAACTGGGCCACGACCACAGGCTCCGTAAACTCCAGAACAGTGGCCGTGTGTTGGCCTCTTATATCCCGAAAGGTGCTATTTATGTTCACGAAAGCAATGCCGGGTATGTGCTGGGTGGGGCAAAAGGTGCGATGATTAAGCTCTTTTGGGATTTTGATCGTCTTACTCCTGGCGAGGGTACTACCACAATTGTGCAGATAGTCCTGGGTACACCATGCAACAACTTCGTACCAGTCTACATGGGCTTGCCCTAAAATGGGGTCGGCGGAATAATGGCAAAGAACTTGTCATCATTATCCGTGGCAAAGATGTGTTAAGTGGTGTCGAGTACAAGGTCACTGATGCTAAGTTTCCAACCGACACATTCAATATCCTACATCTTGGCCCATATAAGCTCAAGCGCCTGCGGTTTACCAGACATACACTGAGGGGGCGACGATTTAAAGGTATTAGAAAATGATGTATAATACCAATAAGAATGGACTTGTATCCAGAACTCAGTATTAGCGACGCGAATACTTTCCGCATCCAGGTGATCGGTGATGTAAGAGCCAGTCTCATGACCGAACGAGACCGCAGGCGTTCTCTCGGCAAGAAATACCAGCGAGAGGTCAATATCGCAGATGGCATCGAAACATTTCTGTCCGCGACCGCTGTTGGGATCGGAGGAATTGAACTGTTGCCAAACATAGCCGCAATTCCTGTGGTTATACCTCTAGGGAGGCTGCAGCAGGTGTCTGTGGATTGGCATGTGTGTTAGAGAAGTTTGTAAGCCGAAGGCTCACAAAGAAAGCAAAAAAGCATAACACCATTGCCACCTTAGCGGGGGACAAGCTTTCGAGCATCGCAGATCTGTACTCGAAAGCTGTTGGCGATAACCAGATATCCGAGGAGGATATGATATGATATTTTATTCAACAGTGCACATTATACAATTCAATGGTGAAGGTGTTACACAAATTATTACTACAGTTTTAATGTATACTGTTAGGAAATGGCATAGCCAGATTGGCTGTCTACCTGTTATTTCCTCAGGGAAAAAAGAAAATCGTACGGCCCTATATGGTATCAAACAGACTGTGTCAGATGTTTCAGTAAGTGATTATATTAGTAACTGTTATGAGTTAGAATGGTAATTTTTGTACCTCACTCACCCAGCGTGCTAGAAGGAATTACTAACGCTATTAAAACTCTTACTTTTAAAATGGTGTTATTTTTTAATTTCACACCTTCAAAGCACTGCCAATGACGCCCCGTCGAAGCGAGCTTATGGCTCTCGCTTCGATGAGGGGTCACAAGCTATGCCGTTAAAGCAAATATTTAACTTGTATAGTTATAATTGTTCACAGCCTACGCTGGGCAATGGGTTAATTTGAAAAAGTTTGTTGGTGAAATGTTTCGTAACAACTTCGGGGCTGACAACTGTTTTATTGAAATGAGTCAGTTGCTCCGTCCGTGCATTACAGATTCTAGACGCGCGAACAAAGCAATGGGCCCCTCCAAATTGGATGAGAAAATCAGACATAATTACTGTATATCGAATATTTTATGCATATGTATACTAACTCTGATTTGTGTTATTCGGGCGCAAAAACAAAAAACTGGGACTTAGGTAGATCCGCCGTCGGGACAATATGGATTGTTGCACTCGATATTTCGTTCAGTCATATATGTACTTATAAGTTTGAGTGTCAGGGTCTTCTTAAAAACTTTTCTATTTTCTATATTACGAATCTCCCGGTCCAGTCGATTCCAAATTTTGGGGAACGAATATGTAGGCAAGTAGTCTAAGGACTTAGTACGCGATTTGTTTAGGGTCAAGAGACCTGTTTGTCTTGTTGTGGTACCGGTCGGGTTATTGACGCAACTAAAGAAATTATTAAAAGAATTTGGTAGAAGATTATTGTACCAGTCAAATATGAATAATGAGACGTTCAGTGTGTAAAGATCGGTTACCTTGAGTATTTCATCGTGGAAAAAGAGAGGGTCTGTGTGGGCGAAGCGTCTTTTATCATTCAGTATTCGTACTGAGAGCTTTTGTATTTTTTGAAGTTGGTTAATTCCTCTCGAGTTGCCCCAAATATGTATACCGTACAGGAGATGACTGTGAATAAGTGAAAAATATAGTGTTTTCATTGCACTGTGTGGGAGAATATGTCTAACTTTATTCAATGCAAAGTTGGCCCTTGCCACTTTGGAGCATACTTGACTAATATGTGCTTTATAAGATAGCTTTTCGTCCATGGTTATCCCCAGAAATTTAACACTTTGTGTTGCCTCATTGTTACCAATTCTTTCTATTTTTTCGTTGTTGATCATTATGCCTTTGTTGCTGTGAACGGCTGACCTTGCAGAAGGAATAAAGATCACATATTTTGTTTTTTTTAGCATTTATCGCCAGTTTGTTTGCTGAGCACCATTCAAATATTTTCGAAAGTTCTTGATTAAAATTTTCGATTTGCAAATCTATGTCGGAACCTGATGAATGGGTAGTAGTGTCGTCTGCAAATGAGAGAAGATTACACGAAGTGGCCAGATGGATATCATTTATATATAGCAGAAATAGTAACGGGCAAAGTACTGAGCCTTGTGGAACTCCACATCTCACTTCTTGCATGTCTGAATTGTAATCCCCAAATACAACGTATTGGGTCCTTTCCGATAAATAACTACGAAACCAATGGTTACATATACCTCTAATACCATACCTTTCCAATTTATTCAGCAAGATATCATGGTTTATCGTATCAAAGGCTTTCGAGAAATCCAGGAATAATGCAAGAGTAGATTCTCATGTTGGTTTGTTATTTTGGTCCGCTATCTCTTTCAATAAATGTAGTACTGGATGAATGGTTGAATGTTTTTTTCCGAAATCCATATTGATGGGGATAAAAATGTCGAATTTTTCTAGGAATTTAATGAGTCTGTAGGACATGGCTTTTTCTAGGACTTTGGAGAAAATTGATAAGATGCTAATAGGTCTGTAATTTGAGAGATTGTGTTTATCTCCTGTTTTGAAAATTGGGACAACTTTAGCAATCTTCATTCGGTCTGGAACAATGCCCTGGTTAAATGATTTGTTTATAATATCTGATAAGGGGGACGCTATAATATTGATAGAACGCTTTAGAAGATTTGTAGAAATATTATCCGGATCTCTTGTTGTTTTTGGTTTAAAAGACTTTACTATATCAATAATTTCACCTGGCGTCGTTGGGGTCAAGAAAAAGTTGTGATCAAAATTGTCGTTTAAGTAATCAGTGAAATGTTTACTTTGTGGAGGTATTTGGTCGTTTACCGTTTTTCCAATACTGGCAAAAAACTTATTAAATTCTTGTGCTATTTCCTTCGGGTTCGTTATTCTTTTATCGTGATGGCTAAACCACGAAGGTGAAGTGTGGGTTATTTTCACTTTTTTGATGGCTTCATTTAGAATTTTCCATGTTTCACGCATATTGTGTTTGTTTTCTATTAATATATTTTTGTAGTATGATGCTTTACTTTGCTTTTTCACTCTGTTGAATATTCTGCAGTAGTTTTTTATAATTTTGGATGTTTTGTGAGTTTGGATGCTTTATTTTTTTGTTGTAGAATTTTGTTTTATTATTCGAAGAAATGATGAGCCCCTTAGTCATCCAGGGATGCTGCTTAATAAACTTTTTTTTTTATGCGTACTTCCTTTAGTGGGAAAGCAGCTTCATAAGCTGTTTGGAATGTGTCAATGAAGATGTCATAGCTTGTGTTTGGGCAGTTTGAATTGGTGATTTGGGTAAAATCACTCTGTTCAAGAATGGATTCGAAGTTTGCAATACTTTCGTCGTTTATTTTTCTAGTTTTTATAGTTGGTGGATCATTAAAAGGTTTTGGATTTAATTCAATATGAAATGTTCCGAAGTGGTCAGATACGTCTGCAACAATGATACCGGAAGAGAAAGGTGATGCGATGTTTGATGAAAATATATGATCTATGAGGGTGGCTGAATGCTCAGTTACTCTTGTTGGCTTTGTGATGGTTGGGGGAATTCAGTCGTGTACTCGCTGAGGAAAAGAAATTCAACCAACTTCCACAGGGCACAAAAACGAGGTGTTGCTTCTGATACGCCAAGAACTCGCCCGGCAGAGACAGGGCCCGCTGTTGTTCCTGTTCCGATTACTGGGCTTTTGTGATTACTTTACAACATAGCTAGGCGGCCTTGACACTACCTTCGCCCCCCCCCCCCCCCCAAAAAAAAACTTTTTTTTATTGTAAAACCATACGCGTATCGAATGACTGGACGAGCTTGTAGCTAACAAGCCCGATCGCACCCAGCCCAAAAATGATGAAGGCGATCTTAAGGCCCTTCTGCCCGGCTGATGGTATTTAAAAGTCTTCTAGTTGCGGTTCTGGGCCAAGACTGTTCAATCTGTTCCCAGTCACCTGTGTATACCATATTGCGAGGGCGCGGACCACGGTGCTGTGATAGGCAGCATGGACCAGCATCTTCTTGCAACTAGACCAAGGCTTTCTGTTGTTTTGCATTCCGGGTGGCAGCTCCTGCCCGTCCGGCAGCCACTTTTTTAGAGTATTTCTGTCGCTGTTTCTGTTGTTCCTGTCCCGAAGGAACAACGGGAACAACCAACGACTCAGTGGTTGGCGCAGCTGTCACTCTCTCCACCTGTTGCACAGTAACTATCGGCAGGTTTGGCTCTGTCATTGATGACCTCGTCTTGATTTGTTAAAGGGCAGGTGTGTCCAAATCGGAAATGTTTAGCAGTAGTTAGCATTGTGGATAGCGGTGCTAAGTACATGCCATAGCGATGATGTAGCTCGTATTTGGTACTGCTTAGCGCGAGCCCAACAAATGGATCTGCCTCAAGATCAGCAACCCACTTTTGTTGGTTTTCAGGGGGTATGGGAATAAACATGCTGACCACCCATGTGTAGAGTTGTAGTGCGGCGGTCCCCGGAGTTTTCGTGATCACTGCGCCGAGCTATGCCTCATATCGGGCATAGAATTTATCGATTTCCATATTGGTCAAGGTGACGACCTGGTCAAGTGTGAGTTTTTTCCCTAGATAAGCTAGTGCAGCTGACCTTTCGCGTTTGGCCTCCATCGGTCTGTTCTTTCTTCGGAAGATTCACTGCCGTCTTACCTCCCTGTTGTTTCTGTTCCTTTGGAACATCCGAAGGAAGAACAGCGGCACCTTGTCTTCCAGCAGTTGGTCAATGATATCGTCGCAATCCATGATGGTGTATATGTACATGCACGTCGTTTGAGTTTAATATAACACTTTATAAGTGGTTGGTTGGTCTGTTTGTAATACTAGCCGGGCATGCTTGCTCTCCGCCAATGCCTCGCGAACTGCTACACGTTTCTCACGACTTCCAGTCACATCATTCTCTCGTAGACAGTCTTCGAAGCTGCCTCTGTTCTTACAGTGGAACAAGCAAGCCCAGCGGGTCTGCTCGCGGAGATCCTTTAAGACAGAGTTATACTTCTGAGTCAAAATCCAAACGTTCTGCTGCACATGACGACCCGAGAAGGCAAGCTCAGACAGCATGTTTTTCTTTTGCGTCAAAGCTTTCGCAGCCGAGCATGATGGGTTATAAAGGGTGGGAGGTTGGAAAAATTGTGAATTTTCGTGATTTCTGTACACGAAGGGTGTGGCGGCTGAGATCAAATGGGATATTTTTTTACTCTCTGCTACAAATTCCATATCTATATGTATGAAGGTTTAGGGAGAGCTGAATAGCAGGCTTCCGGAGAAAACACTTTGATTTTCGCGACTTTGGCCACGGAAGGGTTTGGCGGCTGAACACAAACGGGATATTTTCTGTTTCTGGGTGACATATTACATGTCTGCATACATTACGGATTTGGGGTGTAGTATTTTCCTTTTGGTACTCTTGTTTCTATGGTAGATGAGAGGGGCAGATATAGTTGGCATGCAATGGAAACATTTTCAGAATTTAGAACACCTGCTTCAGAAGGGTGGTGCGGCTGGGAACAAATGGGATATTTTCCAATTCTGTATGACTTACTTTATGCATACGAACATCAGTGGTTATATTTGTACCCGTTTCGGTTTGGTACTCTTTTTCATATGACTGCTAGATGGGGTAGTAAAGGGTGGGGGTTGGAAAAATTGTCAATTTTCGTGATTTCTGTACTCGAAGGGTGAGGCGGCTGAGATCAAATGGGATATTTTTTGATTCACTGTGGCAAATTCCATATCTATATGTACAATGTTTTAGGGTCGTAAGAGTTGTCTTCTGGTACTCTCTTTCAGATAGTGCTGAGGGAGGGCTGAATAGCAGGCTTCCGGTGAAAACACTTGAATTTTCGCGACATTGGCCAAGGAAGGGTGTGGCGGCTGAACACAAACGGGATATTTTCTGTTTCTATGTGACATAATACATGTCTGCATACAATACGGATTTTGGGTGTAGTATTTTCCTTTTGGTACTCTTGTTCCTATGGTAGAAGAGAGGGGCAGAGATAGTAGGCATGCAATGGAAACATTTTCAGAATTTAGGACTCCTGCTTCAGAAGGGTGGTGCGGATGGGAACAAATGGGATATTTTCCAATTCTATATGAGTTACTTTATTCATACAAATATGAGTGGTTCTATTTGTACCCGTTTCGGTTTGGTACTTTTTTTTGTGGGTTGGAACAATTGTCAATTGTCTTGATTTCTGTACTCGAAGGGTGAGGCGACTGCGATCAAATGGGATATTTTTGATTCTCTGCTACAAATTCCATATCTATATGTATGAAGGGTTAGGGTCGCAAGAGTTGTCTTCTGGTACTCTCTTTTAGATAGCTCTGACGGAGGACTGAATAGCAGGCTTCCGGCGAAAACAGTTGGATTTTTGCGACGTTGGACACGGAAGGGTTTGTCGCCAGAAAACAAACGGGATATTTTCTGTTTCTGTGAGACATATTACATGTCTGCATACATTACGGATTTGGGGTGTAGCATTTTCCTTTCGGTACTCTTGTCCCTATGGTAGATGAGAGGGGCAGATATGGTTGGCATGCAATGGAAACATTTTCAGGATTTAGGACTCCTGTTTCAGAAGGGTGGTGCGGCTGAGAACAAATGGGATATTTTCCAATTCTGTATGACTTACTTTATACATACGAACATCAGTGGTTATATTTGTACCAGTTTCGGTTTGGTACTCTTTTTTCATATGGCTGCTAGATGGGGTAGTAAAGGGTGGGAGGTTAGAAAAATTGTGAATTTTCGTGAGTTCTGGACTCGAAGGGTGAGGCGGCTGAGATCAAATCGGATATTTTTTGATTCTCTGCTACAAATTCCATATCTATATGTATGAAGGTTTAGGGTCGCAGGAGTTGTCTTCTGGTACTCTCTTTCAGATAGCTCTGACGGAGGACTGAATAGCAGGCTTCCGGCGAAAACAGTTGGATTTTCGCGACTTTGGACACGGAAGGGTTTGGCGCCAGAACACAAACGGGATATTTTCTGTTTCTGTGAGACATATTACATGTCTGCATACATTACGGATTTGGGGTGTAGCATTTTCCTTTCGGTACTCTTGTCCCTATGGTAGATGAGAGGGGCAGATATAGTTGGCATGCAATGGAAACATTTTCAGAATTTAGGACTCCTGCTTCAGAAGGGTGGTGCGGATGGGAACAAATGGGATATTTTCCAAATCTATATGACTTAGTTTATGCACATATGAGTGGTTCTATCTGTATCCGTTTCGGTTTGGTACACTTTTTCATTTGTCTGCTGGATGGGGTAGTAAACGGTGTGGGTTGGAAAAATTGTCAATTTTCGTGATTTCTGTACTCGAAGGGTGAGGCGGCTGAGATCAAATGGGATAATTCTTGATTCATTGCTGCAAATTCTATATCTATATGTACAATGGTTTAGGGTCGTAAGAGTTGTCTTCTGGTACTCTCTTTCAGATAGTGCTGAGGGAGGGCTTAATAGCAGGCTTTCGGTGAAAATACTTGGATTTTCGCGACATTGGCCAAGGAAGGGTGTGGCGGCTGAACACAAACGGGATATTTTCTGTTTCTGTGTGACATATTACATGTCTGCATACAATACGGATTTGGGGTGTAGTATTTTCTTTTTGGTAATCTTGTTCCTATGGTAGATGAGAGGGGCAGAAAGAGTAGGCTTGCAATGGAAACATTTTCAGAATTTAGGACTCGTGCTTCAGAAGGGTGGTGCGACTGGGAACAAATGGGATATTTTCCAATTCTGTATGACTTACTTTATGCATACGAACATCAGTGGTTATATTTGTACCAGTTTCGGTTTGGTACTCTTTTTCATATTGCTGCTAGATGGGGTTGTAAAGGGTGGAAGGTTAGAAAAATTGTGAATTTTCGTGATTTCTATACTCGAAGGGTGTGGCGGCTGAGATGAAACGGGATATTTTTTTATTCTCTGCTACAAATTCCATATCTATATGTATGAAGGGTTAGGGTCGCAGGAGTTGTCTTCTGGTACTCTTTTTCAGATTGCTCTGACGGAGGACTGAATAGCAGGCTTCCGGTGAAAACAGTTGGATTTTCGCGACTTTGGACACGGAAGGGTTTGGCGCCAGAACACAGACGGGATATTTTCTGTTTCTGTGTGACATATTACATGTCTGCGTACATTACGGATTTGGGGTGTAGTATTTTCCTTTTGGTACTCTTGTTCCTCTGGTAGATGGGAGGGGCAGAGATAGTAGGCATGCAATGGAAACATTTTCAGAATTTGGGACTCCTGTTTCAGTAGGTTGGTGTGGCTAGGAACAAATGGGATATTTTCCAATTGTATATCTGTACCCGTTTCGGTTTGGTACTCTTTTTTATGTGTCTGCTAGATGGGGTAGTAAACGTGATTTCTGTAAACGAAGGGTGAGGCGGCTGAGATCAAATGGGATATTTTTTGATTCACTGCTGCAAATTCCATATCTATATGTACAATGGTTTAGGGTCGTAAGAGTTATCTTCGGGTACTCTCTTTCAAATAGTGCTGTGCTATGGCTGAATAGCAGGCTTCCGGTGAAAACACTTGGATTTTCGCGGCATTGGCCAAGGAAGGTTGTGGCGGCTGAACACAAACGGCATATTTTCTGTTTCTGTGTGACATATTACATGTCTGCGTAGAATACGGATTTGTGATGTAGTATTTTCCTTTTGGTACTCTTGTTCCTATGGTAGGTGAGAGGGGCAGAAAGAGTAGGCATACAATGAAAACATTTTCAGAATTTAGGACTCCTGCTTCAGAAGGGTGGTGCGGCTGGGAACAAATGGGATATTTTCCAATTCTGTATGACTTACTTTATGCATACGAACATCAGTGGTTATATTTGTACCAGTTTCGGTTTTGTACTCTTGAATTTTCGTGATTTCTGTATTCGAAGGGTGAGGCGGCTGAGATCAAATGGGATATTTTTTGATTCTCTGCTACAAATTCCATATCTATATGTATGAAGGGTTGGGGTCGCAGGAGTTGTCTTCTGGTACAGTTGGATTTTCGCGACCGTGGACACTGAAGGGTTTGGCTCCAGAACACAAACGGGATATTTTCTGTTTCTGTGTGACATATTACCTGTCTGCATACATTTCGGATTTGGGGTGTAGTCTTTTCCTTTTGGTACTCTTGCCCCGATGGTAGATGAGAGGGGCAGATATAGTTGGCATGCAATGGAAACATTTTCAGAATTTAGGACTCCTGCTTCAGAAGGGTGGTGCGTCTGGAAACAAATGGGATATTTTCCAATTCTATATGACTTACTTTATGCATACAAACATGAGTGGTTCTATTTTTACCCGTTTCGGTTTGGTACTCTTTTTCATTTGGCTGGTAGTGAAGGGTGGGGTTGGAAAAATTGTCAATTTTCGTGATTTCTGTACTCGATGCGTGTGGCGGAGATCAAATGGGTTATTTTTTGATTCACTGCTACAAATTCCATATCTATATGTACAATGGTTTAGGGTCGCAAGAGTTGTCTTCTGGTACTCTCTTTCAGATAGCGCTGAAGGAGGGCTGAATAGCAGGGTTCCGGTGAAAACAATTGGATTTTCGCGACATTGGTCAAGGAAGGGTGAGGCGGCTGATCGCAAACGGGATATTTTCTGTTTTTGTGTGACATATTACATGTCTGCATACATTACGGATTTGGGGTGTAGTATTTTCCTTTTGGTACTCTTGTTCCTATGGTAGATGAGAGGGGCAGAGATAGTTGGCATGCAATGGAAACATTTTCAGAATTTAGGACTCCTGCTTCAGAAGGGTGGTGCGGCTGGGAACAAATGGGATATTTTCCAATTCTGTATCACTTACTTTATGCATACGAAAATCAGTGGTTATATTTGTATCCGTTTCGGTTTGGTACTCTTTTTTCATATAGCTGCTTGATTGGGTAGCAAAGGGTGGAAGGTTAGAAACATTGTGAATTTTCGTGATTTCTGTACTAGAAGGGTGGGGTGGTTGAGATGAAATGGGATATTTTTTGGTTCTCTGCTACAAATTCCATATCTATATGTATGAAGGGTTGGGGTCGCAGGAGCTGTCTTCTGGTTCTCTCTTTCAGATTGCTCTGACGGAGGACTGAACAGCAGGCTTCCAATGAAAACAATTGGATCTTCACCTCTTTGGCCACTGAAGGGTGTGGCGGCTGAACACAAATGGGATATTTTCTGTTTCTGTGTGACATATTACATGTCTGCATATATTACGGAGTTGGGGTGTAGTATTTTCCTTTTGGTACTCTTGTTCCTATGGTAGATGAGAGGGGCAGAAATAGTTGGCATGCAATGGAAACATTTTCAGAATTTAGGACTCCTGCTTCAGAAGGTTGGTGCGGCTTGGAACAAATGGGATATTTTCCAATTCTATATGACTTACTTTATGCGTACATACATCAGTGGTTATATTTGTACCCGTTTCGGTTTTGTACTCTTTTTCATATGGCTGCTAGATGGGGTAGTAAAGGGTGATGAGTTGGAAAAAATGTCAGTTTTCGTGATTTGTGAATTCGAAGGGTGTGGCGGCTGAGATCAAATGGGATATTTTTTGATTCTCTGCTACAAATTCCATATCTATATGTATGAAGGGTTGGGGTCGCAGGAGTTGTCTTCTGGTACAGTTGGATTTTCGCGACTGTGGACACTGAAGGGTTTGGCTCCAGAACACAAACGGGATATTTTCTGTTTCTGTGTGACATATTACCTGTCTGCATACATTTCGGATTTGGGGTGTAGTCTTTTCCTTTTGGTACTCTTGCCCCGATGGTAGATGAGAGGGGCAGATATAGTTGGCATGCAATGGAAACATTTTCAGAATTTAGGACTCCTGCTTCAGAAGAGTGGTGCGTCTGGAAACAAATGGGATATTTTCCAATTCTATATGACTTACTTTATGCATACAAACATGAGTGGTTCTATTTTTACCCGTTTCGGTTTGGTACTCTTTTTCATTTGGCTGGTAGTGAAGGGTGGGGTTGGAAAAATTGTCAATTTTCGTGATTTCTGTACTCGATGCGTGTGGCGGAGATCAAATGGGTTATTTTTTGATTCACTGCTACAAATTCCATATCTATATGTACAATGGTTTAGGGTCGCAAGAGTTGTCTTCTGGTACTCTCTTTCAGATAGCGCTGAAGGAGGGCTGAATAGCAGGGTTCCGGTGAAAACAATTGGATTTTCGCGACATTGGTCAAGGAAGGGTGCGGCGGCTGATCGCAAACGGGATATTTTCTGTTTTTGTGTGACATATTACATGTCTGCATACATTACGGATTTGGGGTGTAGTATTTTCCTTTTGGTACTCTTGTTCCTATGGTAGATGAGAGGGGCAGAGATAGTTGGCATGCAATGGAAACATTTTCAGAATTTAGGACTCCTGCTTCAGAAGGGTGGTGCGGCTGGGAACAAATGGGATATTTTCCAATTCTGTATCACTTACTTTATGCATACGAAAATCAGTGGTTATATTTGTATCCGTTTCGGTTTGGTACTCTTTTTTCATATAGCTGCTTGATTGGGTAGCAAAGGGTGGAAGGTTAGAAACATTGTGAATTTTCGTGATTTCTGTACTAGAAGGGTGGGGTGGTTGAGATGAAATGGGATATTTTTTGGTTCTCTGCTACAAATTCCATATCTATATGTATGAAGGGTTGGGGTCGCAGGAGCTGTCTTCTGGTTCTCTCTTTCAGATTGCTCTGACGGAGGACTGAACAGCAGGCTTCCAATGAAAACAATTGGATCTTCACCTCTTTGGCCACTGAAGGGTGTGGCGGCTGAACACAAATGGGATATTTTCTGTTTCTGTGTGACATATTACATGTCTGCATATATTACGGAGTTGGGGTGTAGTATTTTCCTTTTGGTACTCTTGTTCCTATGGTAGATGAGAGGGGCAGAAATAGTTGGCATGCAATGGAAACATTTTCAGAATTTAGGACTCCTGCTTCAGAAGGTTGGTGCGGCTTGGAACAAATGGGATATTTTCCAATTCTATATGACTTACTTTATGCGTACATACATCAGTGGTTATATTTGTACCCGTTTCGGTTTTGTACTCTTTTTCATATGGCTGCTAGATGGGGTAGTAAAGGGTGATGAGTTGGAAAAAATGTCAGTTTTCGTGATTTGTGAATTCGAAGGGTGTGGCGGCTGAGATCAAATGGGATAATTTTTGATTCTCTGCCCCAAATTCCAGATGTATTTGTATTAAGGTTTAGGGTCACAAGAGTTGTCTTCTTGTACTCGCTTTCAGACAGCGCTGAGGGAGGACCGAATAGCAGGCTACCGGTGAAAACAATTGGATTTTCTCGACTTTGGCCACGGAAGGGTGTGGCGGCTGAACACAAACGGGATATTTTCTGTTTCTCTGTGACATATTACATGTCTGCATACATTACGGATTTGGGGTGTAGTATTTTCCTTTTGGCACTCTTGTTTCTTTGGTTGATGAAAGGGGCAGAAATAGTAGGCATGCAATGAAATCATTTTCAGAATTTAGGTGTTATGCTTCAGAAGAGTGGTGCGGCTGGGAACAAATGGGATATTTTCCCATTCTATTTTACTTATTTCATGCATACAAACATCAGTGGTAAAATTTGTATCCGTTTCGGTTTGGTACTATTTTTCATATGGCTGCTAGATGGTAGTAGTATTGGGTGGGTTGGAAGAATTGTCAATGTTCGTGATTGATTGAATCCGTGTATTTATATGTACCGAATAATCTATAGGCAATGACCTGGTCAAATTTGTACTGAAGATGTTTTTAAAAGGTTTTGTGTTTGTAATGTAAGTTACATACAATTAACAGTGTTATCCATTTAAAAGTTAACCAATTAAGTGGGCTCCCCTGTACTGCAGTGATCTTTTTTTCCTTGTTTTCGCGGATTTAGATTAAAAATGTAAAGTGTTTACGCCGGCTAATCGATCATCTTATAACTATTCACATTTCTTTTAAATCCCTCGTTGTGCAAAATGCAAATGTGATGAAACTTTGGTAGGGCAGGAAACAAAATATCATCTGTTAGGCTAAAACAAGTGTTTTGATTCACAGGGAATCCCTCATTGAATTTGAACACCCTCATTAGACATTTTTATTGGCTTTTAGTGTCTTCTAATGTTAATACAAACTAAAGGAGATCCAAAACTTTTACATATTTTGATTGATGGAGATTTATTGAGTTGCATCTCCAAGATGTTTACATAAATTATAACGAGGCAAATCCCCGTAAATTAAATACTTTCAGTTCAAAGATAATATGAAGAGCATCGAAGGTATATGAAGCCTTTGAATTGCAGTACCTACAGTTTGTTTTTAGAGAAATGTTTTATTTTTCAAATTAAAAATGAATTTATTTGTATAAATGTGCACTTTCTATATTTCTGTGTGTAAAATGTAAAAAGACAGCCGAAATGTTCTCCGTGTTTGCTCACTTTTTGCAAAAGAACAATAAAAATCTCAAAATAAAACCCTCCTTCCCTCACTTATTTGAAAAAAAATGCCTGAGAATCAATTAATTTATTTTGTGTGGCCGTATCGCTCGTCAATAAGCAAGATATTTACGTTGCTGAGATAGTGAATCTTTGAGCGTTAAGAATACCCGACAAGCGATAGAATATTATGTAAAATGCATGGATATACAGATAAGATAAGATAAAGTTTATTGCACGACTCAGAATAAAATGGTATGGCATACACAAAACGCACAAAAAATTAAAATAAGCAATGGGTTAACCATACGGCACATATTATAAGAGAGTAACAGATTAAACATATTAATCACACATGGAGCAAACAAAATTTATACCTCATTGAAACCATCAAATATTCCCTTAATTGGCGGGTTATCTTGGGCAAGCGATACTGTTAATGATTTATTCGTTACTGACAATTTCCAGAAATGCTCGGTAAATGAACTGTCGTGTTTCCGCTTGAGCAAATATGAACAATGTGTTTTGTTTAATTGCTTATATTTTAATAGAGCAGTTTTATAATAATTCTGCAGGCTTGAAATCACACATACTTTACTTTCAGTACAACAATATATTTATTCCATAACGATGACAGGTGCCTCACCAGTTCGCTTTATCGCGTGCGATACAAATTATCAATAAAATATGAATGACGCGAGCATACAATAACCGGAAATTTGTAACTGTGGGCTGGCGTTAGTGGCGGCTCGTTACTGGCGGCTAGATTCACTTTTGCGGTTTGTCATTACCATACTATTAACGACATTCATACTCTCTGTCTGTGACAAGTACTCCTTGCCGATGACGTAGATCCATTTGGCGTTTGGTAAAAAGTTTCTCCAGTTTTCGTACCCGCGTTATCTCAATCATCACAGTTGTTAAAACATGGTTATGACGTCACCTTTTGTTCTTTGCGTACTTTATCTGGTTTATTGTCCCGCAAGAGTCTATTGTCCCGAAACTGTGTGCACTATTTTTCATGTGAACGTCCAATAAGTTGCAGAAAACTGTCCATTATTTCAATAATGGACACTTTTTTCAGCTTATTGGACTGTGACATACAAAACAATAGACTTTGACACCAAGGCTTATGTAACAGCAGCGCGCGTATTGAAGTACTGTTTGGGACAAAGAATAATGCATTCAAGAAATATTTTCTCAATCCATGTTGGTGCATTTTTAGTATTATTCACCATACAAACACACTGAAGCTAAGAAATGAAACAATCATTCATTTCAACAGTTTTTCCATTTTTAATCCAGAAAGAAAAACAATCACAAGTCTGCAGAACATAATTTTGATTTACGACAATTTATCAAAATTTGAGCTTTATGCTTACACTTCCACTTTCGATGTGGAGCTGTCTTTTACTGATTTCTTCGTCTTTGTCTGGTGAATTTTCTTTTAACATTTTCTCACTGCATGGTTTTGAATGAAGAATATCACTTATTTGCATGAGCTGACTGTCATTAGTGCGCTTATAACATCTTACGGCTGTGGATCTGTGTCCCGTTTTCTCTGAAATTAACTGCTCGTCGACACCCGCTGTGTAAAGGCGTGTAGCGGCTGTTGCGCGCAGTGAGTGGTTGGTAAAGTGCCCAACAAAGCCTGCATTTCCACAGAGTTTAGCTACAGTTTTCTGTAAAACATGCACTCCCACTGGTGAATCTCCGTACCACATTTTTGGGGTTGGATTATTGAGGGGGCGTAAATATAGCGCATCCGCCTTGCCATTTCGTGGTCTGGAAAGAAATAACAAAAATCTATAAATTGAGGTAAAAGAAAAAAGTTAAAAATTAAATTCTCAACTGGGATCGGATCTTTAAACACCATAATGTTAAAGAAGTTAGAAATATTATTTTACCGAAGGAATGAATGACATCCATCCAAAGTTATAAAAACGCGACTTTAACAAAACCATGAATGACTACATATTTTCTCTTTTTTTTCGGGGGGGGGGGGGGGGGGGGGGGTATCATAAACATATTTTAAGGCCCATCATTGGAACGAGCTCAATGAGGGTTTTCCAACAGGGGTCATAAGATACGTTGAGGAGACCAAAAAATGAAACATAATAAAATTTGAATGGCAGTTTTATTAATGTCGCTGCACTGTTTTGTTTTTAAATTACGTGGGTGAGGGGGGGGGGGGGGGTTAAATATGTAACTGTTAACACAGTGAGCGCGCCAGGTGTTAACTCTTTACCTAACACTAGTAGCAGACGACACTCGCAAAATATTTTTCGTATAACTAAAAACTTTCATTTTATGCGTCCAAAACATAGGTTGCGACCCCTCATTTGAACAAGCGCGTCGCGCTCGTTCAAATGAGGGGTCACAACCTATGTTTTGAAAGCAAAAAATGAAAATATTTAAAAAATCGAATGGCGATTTTCGTGTATCGCTCTGGCCGGTTTTGGCCGTTACTCTAGGTAAAGGGTTAAAGAAGAACATATCTCTTCGACAACTTTGTTCTACAACCCCAGCACTAAACACGTATGCACATTATTTATTTAATGGTGTTTAAGGTCACTTTCATGCATATGTGTTCAACTATTAACACAACAAAGGCTGAAAGTAAATTTTATCAAATCGTTTTTAGACACATTCAGCTCCATTGGCGACAAAGGTTTCATTTTTGTCTTGAAAACATACCTTATGGCCCTTCATTGGAACATGCTTAACGAACTTCTTCCAAACAAGGGCCATAAGGAATATTGTGGAGGCAAAAACTGAGAACTTGATCAAATTTGAATGGCGATTTTTGTGAATGTCGCCGCACTGATTTCTTTTCAATTACGTGGGTAAAGGGTTAAATATGTAACTGTTAACACAGTGAGCGTGTCAAGTGTTAAGGAAGAACATATCGTCGCCTGAGTGCTATAGTGTTCTATGTCCCATAGGGGGGCGTCTATATCCCATAGGGGACATAGAACACTATAGCACTGAGGCGACGATATCTCTTCGACGACTTTGTTTTACAACCCCAGCACTATACTCGTATGTGCAATATTTCTATTCATTCAATGGTGTTTAAGGTCACTTTTATGCATATTAGTCAACTATTAACACAACAAAGGATGAAAGTAAATTTTATCCAATCGTTTTTAGACATATTTAGCTCCAGTGGCCACAAAATATTCATTTTTTGTCTCATAAACATACCTTATGGTCTATCATTGGAACGAACTCAACGAACTTCTTCCAATCAGGGGTCATAAGGTTTGTTGCGGAGGCAAAACGTGAGAACCTATTCCCATTTGAATAGCGAATGTCGCTGTACTGTTTTTTTTCATTTACCGATGCAAAGGGTTAAATATGTAACTGTTAACACTGTACGCGCGTCAGGTGTTAAGAAAGAACACATCTCTTCGACGATTGTGTGATACAACCCCAGCACTATAATCGTGTGAACATAATTTTATTTATTTATTGGTGTTTAAGGTCACTTTCATGCATCTTTGGTCAATTGTGACAACAACAAAGGTTGAAAGTCAATTTTATCCAATCGTTTATGCATATTCTGGCGATGCCGAAATATCATCCACAGGCGCGAGCGTTGAGGGATGCTTTCCAGGAAGGCCGGTGTAAAAGAAATGCAAGTCAGTAGGAATAGTAGTCCCCCTGGACTATAATTCCGCGGAATAATAGTCGTAGGACTGACATTTCTTGGAATAGATGTCCAGAGGATATCTATTCCTAGAAATGTTAGACCACCGACTATTATTCCGCGAAATTACAGTGAAATGAAATGTAGATTTTCCTTCATTTCATGCAATTTCTCACGAGGCGGGGGGAGGAAGAGGTCATATGGTAATTTTCCCGCATGAACTCATTCGAAACCCTTCATACGCATTTTTAAGGATTTACAGTGATTTTATGCGACAAAAAATACACCATCACCAACAACTAAAAATGACCCCCCCCATCCCCGTCGGTACAATTTGCTAATTTTTTTGGTCTTTTTTATGCGAAAAAAATAATCACTCCATTACAAAATGTGTAGTGCAGATAAATTGATCTATAGTGCAGATACATCATTATATCTCACTAATTGGCAACGAAATTTCTCTATTCTGATTTCATCACATGCTATCGTATTTTTGGGGATAGCATATAATAAAACCATTTATTTAAATTGTGACGGATCAGTCATATCAAAGCCAAATGGTCGAGAGGAAGTCCAAGTCGCCGTAAGCTCTATACTTTTTTAAAGTACCTTATTATGATATGTTGATTGACTTCCTGAATGGGAGAACATTTGGATAATAAAACAGCTTAGCGGTGTGGCTTTTTTTTTTAAATTTAGCTTCCGGTCAGGCGATTGGATTAATTTTAACTGAAGGTTTCGAAGGAATGTAACAGTTCCCCTATTCCAAACGTACAAAAAATAAAATATTGCTAATTCAAAGTTCACACACGGTCGCTCCTATATACCCCTCTCCCCCACAATAACCACACACGCACAACCCCAAATTTTTTTTTAAAATACACAAATAAATGGATAACTCGATTTTGGTATAGAAATGTATTATGCAACTCCACTGAGGAGGACGTTTGTTCTTCCATATCCATTGAGAGTATTTTTTATGTTAAATGAGTTGTACCGGAGTTTCAACTTCGAGGGTCATGTTGTGTCAGACAGTGGCAGAGGAAAGACCGGAGAGTCCAAAAAGCAACTGTCAAGCCTTCAAACATTCTAATTCCGCAGAATCAGGATCAACATCGGTTAACGGAAAGTACACCATCGACGTGCGGTACGCCTTAGCCACAGGTGAGAAATTGAGATTGAGTATCTTGCTCAAGGATACGGCACTTATGACGCGGACCATCGAACCGTCGACCTTTCGGTGTCAAGCTCGATGCTCTAACTAATGGGCTACCACGCGCACCCAGACAGGTTACGTGGATATACACTGACAGAAAAAATATGAGAAATTTAATTCGCTTCCCGAAGATCATTTACACTAGTGGGGGTCACATTGAGACACCTTGCAGAAAAAAGAAGAGAAGCCTGAGCACATTGCATTTGTTGAAGGTTCAATACTAATTTAATTCATTGACCCATTGGGCTCTAGGATGAAAGTGTTGTCAATCACAAATGACTCGATTGAATTGTCCAACTGTTAGTTACTTTGAATGGACGTTAAGCCTGAGGCCAGGAGAGGGCTGTCTACACCCCTCACCCCCAGCCCTGAGTCTGTAAAAGTTGCATTTTTACACAGTTTAACATTTCTTCGAGACACGTTTGGGTTAGAAAATGTTAAAATTATTGCCCTAAAAGTAGGTCTTTAAAACGCAACCTCAGACCTTTACCACCCAAAGCTTTTCGAACAAATTAAGCCAGGTACTTTCGAAAATGTGACCGGATTCCTATCCAATAGGTGATTGTTCTTTTGAATCTGTCATAGACAATCGATTTTTTCAAAATTAACCCTCGAATACCCATTGGACCCTAGAAGTGTGTGCGTGTGTTGGGGTGGGGGTGGATCATTTCACACCCACGCCCATCTTGACGCCACGCGACTTGGTGATGCGCTCGGAATCACTTTTCAAGAAAAATCTTTCTTCCCCTCCCCTGTAAGTAAGTTGTCCTATACCGCTATGAAGAAGGAGTTTGGTGGTTTTCGAGTGAGTTACTTGCATTATTTTATTAAAAGTATTATGTTTGACAAACTTACCTGAAACTTAGGTATTTCTCATACAAGTTGACAGGACATCTGTCGGGTTGGTGTTTATTTTCATAAGCCCTTGTCGTTTTTGGGTCCATTTTTCTGTGTTGCAATCCTCCATAATTTGTCTTTGAAACATCCTCGGTATACAGTAGATATTTATTCCCCTCGCTGTCGGTGTGTACAGTAATCTGGCCTAAAGGGCCAACTCTCAAATTGCGATGTTCCTGGCCGGCTCGCAAGGCGAAATGTAAGCCAAGCTGGTAAATAAGCGTATCCAGGAGCTTTTGTGGAGTGTCACGACCAAGAATATTTTTCTGCCACATGATTTCCTCTTGCTCCTCAGAAATAACTTCGGCCTTTTTTCGTTGAAGGCCTAATCCGAGACTCGACAATTCCTTCATTTTTGCGTCTAATACACGTCTTAGTCCATCAAATACCTTATCGTCCAGAAAGCTAATAAGGCGCCCACACTGTCGCAAATGATGTTGAATGGAAATGACTATTTCGTATAATGTATTGGGACGGTAATCACCCCCATTTTTGTTTTTCACTTCAGCAACAAAATAACTGAGGGATTCGTTTAAATTTTCGTCCGTCATGGCCATAATTTCTTGATTCTGTAGTTTAGAAGAAACGTTTGTCACATTTGAGAGTTTGGCAGATCTTTCGATCTGCCATTTGCGAAACAAATCTACAGCCCATTTCGATTTATTCTCAGTCTTTTTCGAGAGACCTTTCTTTATCAGTTCGTCAAGATCTTTTTGTTCCATTGGTTTCGAAAACCTTTCTGTTAATTCTTCCGTTATTTGTGAAACTTGAATGAGTTCATCGTCGGAAACATCCGAAAATAAAGAACTTTTTAACTCAAAATTGGGTTGATTTCTGACAGGGTTTTCTGCAGCTTGCGAAGCTTCAACAAGTTCATCATCGGATATATCCGAAAACAAGAAGCTAGTTGAAGGGAAGTTTTGTTCATTAGATTCCGTTACTGGTAAAATCACCCGTGTTTTTGATTGTGTCAGAAAAATACTGTTCTCATCGGAGGATGACATTTTCACTTCGATAATAAATGACGACTGACCCGTTCTAATTTGTTTCGGGGACAAAAGAGCACGCGGGTTCATGGTCACGTGATGGACATTTCCCATCACTGTCCATTATGTTAACAATACAACCAAAAAGCAACTTTCATTATGACACACTGGCAAACTGTCCGTTATTAAAACTAAGAAATCCATGCGTTCTCACTTGATTACCGTTTCCCGGGAGTTTGCGGTATGTTCCGCCAAGTTGATCACACCCTGTGGGAGTGTGTTCAGTTGCAGGGCAATTTTTATTATTTCTGCGATACTGTCCATTATTTGAACAATGTGGACCATGTTTTAAGTAGGAGAAAACCCTCACACTGTCTATTATGTGAGAGAATGGATCAATATCGGCGCTAACGCGCCTCTATCGATCCATTCCCTCACATATTAGACAGTTTTCGGCTTTTCTCCTTTACGTAATCATGGTATAAAAATGCGTAGATCCCAGAAGGACAGATTCAACAAATAAGATATACCAAACGACAAGCAAGTGTTGTAGGAGGCATATGGAATGGCAGGTTTGTCAAAAGCTCACAGACTATCATTGGAGGAGCATCATGAAGTCACCAAACTTCATTATTTGAAGTTAAGATGAGGTGCGGCTCCAGCGGAGTATGAGGAATAGAAATCCGAATTTATCTGATTTCCACGGCAGCGTATATACTCAGATTAGCAATTTAGCGCCGTTGAAATTTAATATTAGTACAGATTGTTGCGCTGTTATAACATGTTAACTAACAGTTTTAGCTAAATAGATATTATCATAACAGTGTGTTGATCCGTGTCGTAGTATCACGACGAGTTGAGGTGGCCAGATTTTCGGATCACACGAGCTGCCGCAGGCAGCGAGTGTGATCCGAACGAGACGTGATGCGACGACACGGATCACCACACTGTTATGATGATATGTTTATCATATGACATTGTTTCGATGTCAAATTCACCCAAATTTGCCATTTTAATTAATATGCGGTGAAAAGCCGGTTACAAAATAGCAGACGAAACAACTGTAAAAGAGTAGCGGATCTAGGGTGCCACTATTCTTTAATATCACGGATTCAGATCTCTTAAAGAAAATAACTCTGAGTTTAAACCACAATTTTATTAATCAACACACATCTGATCGTTTTAAATGCCATTCAGTCTGACGTGGGAAGGAGGAGAGCCGTTTCATAAATTAGTAGACAGCAATTTTAGTCGTCCTAAAAATGAAGGGAGCTCTAAAATTCCCAGCCAGCTGCCAATAGGCATCTGGCTGCCAATTTCAGAGCGCTCGCCACTTTACACAAATGAGCTAGCGAACAACAGAGCGAATTGTGTCACTCCAGTAAAAATGGCATGTCAAGAGAGAGAAAGTTAGGCAAATAGTGTTTTACCTTGTATTTTTTTCTCTTTTAACGTGGACGGAAACCCGCAAAAAGCCTCGACCAAATTGTAACACAAACCTAAATATTTTACAACAATGTACACAGCGATGGTAAACAAATCAGGTTTTATATAACATAAATTATTGCTGCCACACCAAGACCCATGAACGAATCAATATCACGGGCGCCACTCCAATACTATGCATTGGAGTGCCCCCCGCGATTCCGGTACGCACATAGGTGCTTGGGAGGGAAAAAACCGCTCCTCAAACACCTCAACCTCGCACCTCTAGAAAACGTACATCAAACGTTGACGAGATGTAAGGGAGACAATTTGCTCCCTGCTACACTCCCCCCACCTCAGACTGAATTAACTTTTATTCCCTAACCAATTCAGTTCAACCAATGTTTCTTGGGTACTACAATACACTGACCTTCCACAAACTCAGCTGAATGGTCCCGAGGAACGTTGTTGTGGGTCACACGCCACTGGATCCCTTCATCTCGCACCTGTCTTCTTTCTCCCGCTTGCCGTGTACGCTCTTCCTGGGCGTTAATCTCATGTCTCGTTAATCTCCTCGGACAAACGACGTCACCGGGTGAAATGAACTTGTCATTGGAAACTCTCACAGGATTCTGGTATAAGCCGACTCTTCTCGCCATATCAGTCGTAACCTTGTGCTTAGTTTTCAAATGTTCATGATAACTATTTCTCCTGGTGAATTTCTTCCCACAAACACATTTTGTGAGCTGGATAGTGGCAATATACCGCTTTTTCCAATGACTATAAAAAGTCCCAAAGTTATCATAGAAATGTTCTCTGTCACAAGTCTGTACAGGGCACGGAGAAGGCTAATCAGGCCATATTGGTCTGGACAAAAACCCAGGAGTTGTCTCCTCATCATCTACAGCAGGAATGAGATCCATATCGATCTCTTCTAACTCCCCATCGGGGACCATCAGTTGTAATACATCTCTATTTATTCTCATTAGAGAACAAAAACAAAATAAGTACAATATACAAACTCACCACATGAAAATTGGAACAACAATTCAGACAAACCCAAATGCAAGAGAAACTCACTGGCTCGCCGGTATGAATGGAAACATCAAAAGAAATAATCTGACTATGTGCTGAAATTTACTAATAACTCTCAGTATCCACCACCAATAAAAATGGTTCACAAGGTATAAAACATATTCCGCTCTACCGCAGAATGCCAGATGGCATTCAGCGATAAAACGGAACAGTTCCATACAGCGATTAAAAATAATTTCTGAATTTATTTTTATTTCAGCACATGCAATGTCATAGACGCTTCCACAAAAACTACCAAACCAGAAGCGATCTCGCACACCCAGAGTTATCCCTTCCAATTTCCATGTAGTTCATTGTTCAAGAAACATTCTCCCAAGATGCACACTTCTATAGGTCCATACGGTTCGGTGGTTTTACAACCCGTCCCAGACGAGTACGAGTCGGGATAGGAGAAGGGGGCTCGACCAATACAAATCCATCAGAATCCCGATCACCAGAGGGAGTGTCCAACGACTCTGTGTCAATAAATTCACACTCGGGGACATCAACTTCATCTATACCTTCAGTCTGGCAATCTAAAGTATCGTTAAACGATATTCCCTCATAGGGTTTTAGATGGTCAATATGGACTAATAATTCTTTCCCACTTGCTAGGTGTTTGATTTGACATGTTACTGAATCAAGGGTTTTAATCACCCTATAGGGTCCAACCCAAGGCATAGCTAACTTTTTGTTGGCATGAGGCGGATAATACCTCCAAACAATATCACCATCCTGGAAAGATCTTGATTTTAATCCCCTGTCGTAATTTCGTTTCTGACGTTGGGCCGCGTCTCCCAAACACTCCCAAGCATATTGAAAACTACCCCTCAATTTAATCTGAAGATCACGTACAAACGAAATCTCGCACCTGGAGCCAAACTCACAGTTGCCCAACAAAAAGTCGATAAGGTAATTAACTTCCCTGCCAAACATTAATAAATTTGGACTGCACTGGGTACTGTTATGAATTGTGGCCCTATACGCCATTAAAACAAATGGCAACTTTTCGTCCCAATCCCGCTGAACATCTTCAACAAAAGGCTTCAAAATTTGTCTGAGAGTCCGGTTAAACCGTTCAACTAAACCATCCGACTGTGGTCGATATGGTGTAGTTCGGGTTTTATGTATTTCCAAAATCTCACACAAACACATGAACAATTTAGACGTAAATTCGGCCCCCTGGTCAGTATGGATCTGTTTTGGTATCCCATACCTAACAAAAAATTCTGTTACAAGCTTCTTTGCAACTGTTTCAGCTGTGTGGTTCTCTAAAGCATACACCTCAGTCCATTTCGAAAAATAGTCACAAACAACCATGATGTACTCGTTTCCATTATGAGAAATGGGAAGAGGGCCCATGATATCAATAGCAATTCTGTCCAACGGTGCACCGACGTAGTCCTGAACCAAAGATGATTTACCCTTACCGGGACTGGGTTTAGATTGAGCACACTTATCACACTGGGTACACCATCGAGATATGTCAGAAAACATCCCAGGCCAAAAACATCTGGACCGCATAGCTTGGTAAGTTCGATCCCTACCCAAGTGTCCAGCTATCTGATTACAGTGGAACTGAGTGAACAGGTCATCCTGAAGCTGATTCGGGACGACAAAGTAACTTTTTTTATCTTCCACTAAATAAAGAATGCCGTCTTTTACTCCCAAAGAAGACCAACGAGACCACAAACACAGATTCATACGACAAGTGAGCAACAGCTTTCCTGCCTGGTTTGACTGACAATGTACTTTTCATTTCCAATATGGGGCCACTATTCCATCTGACTGTTGCATCACTGAAAGGTCAGCCTTGTCAAATATTTGAAACCAATTGACCAGATCCTCAACACTTTCTTCACAATTACTAATAGTACTGTCAAGGTCATCACTACAATCAGGGCCATGCTGTTCGATACTCATAACTCCGGGTTATGTATGGGTAGAATCTACTGGAGCAAAGCTTGGTTTATCAATTTGTGAGATGGGCGTTCCCAACCTAGAAGCAGACTCAGAAGTCTTGGGACTAATTTCAGTAATATGCTTCTCTGGTTTGAGTTTTCCCTGTGTTTTCAATGCAATAGAATCAGCAGATCTTTGAAAGTTCTCATTCTGCACACCAGTGGAACTAGACCAAACAGAACCAGGATTACAACCACAAGGACAATTATTTCTCTTACACAAGCGATATGGGCGTCTAGACAAACCATCCGCGTTTTTGTGATGTGTGCCTCTTCTATGTTCTATGCGGAAGTCAAATGCTTCAAGGACTGAAATCCACCTAGCGACCATTCCTTCAGCACCCCTGAAATTTTTTAACCAAATCAATGAAGCATGATCTGTTCTTATCAAAAAGTGTTTACCTAACAGGAAATGCTTAAAATGTTTTACAAACTTGGTGACAGCAAGCAGTTCACGGTAGGTGGCACAATAATTTCGCTGTTGTCTATTCAAAGATTTACTGGCGTACGATATCACCCGTTCTTGTCCCTCCTGCATCTGAGATAAAACAGCCCCTATACCTTCCAAACTTGCATTGGTGTCCAAAATAAATTCCCCCTCCCGGCGGGGATATGAAAGCACTGTGGATGAAGTAAGCACCCTTTTTAAGTTATTGAATGACATCTCACACCTTGAATCCCATTTAAACCGGACATTCTTCCTCGTCAACTTAATCAAAGGGCTGGCTAAGTCACTAAAGTTGGGACAATACTGTCGATAGTAGCTGGCAAACCCAACAAAACTCCTAATCTCATGCACATTTGTAGGTCTGGGCCAATTAACCACTGCCTCAATTTTCTTGGGATCACACTTTACTCCTTCCGGTGTAACTAGGTGACCCAGAAAAGAAACATTCTCCTGAAACAATTGGCATTTCTTAGGCTTCAGCTTAAGACCAGATTGACGAAACCTTTTAAACACCTCTCTCAAGTTTTCAAATGCAACCTCAAAATTTGAACCAAAAATAATAACGTCATCGATGTAGCACAAACAACGTTTCCACTGCATTCCTGAGAGTACTACTTCCATGAGGCGCTCAAACACGGCCACCGCATTGCATAACCCATAGGGTAAAACCTTAAAGTGGTGAAGGCCCCGTGGCGTTATAAATGCAGTTTTAGGTCTATCTGACTCTTTGATCTCTATTTGCCAATACCCACTAGCCATATCAACGGTAGAAAACCACACAGAGCCCGCAAGTGAATCCAAACATTCCTGTATTTTGGGCAAAGGGTAGGCGTCTTTCATAGTAACAGCATTAACTTTCCTATAGTCGACACAAAACCGGATGCTGCCATCAGGCTTGGTGACAAGTAAAATTGGTGAGGCCCAAGGACTGTCACTGGGTTCCACGATGTCTTCTTTAATCATTTTATCCATTTCAGATTCGAATTGTGGAATTTTATGAAAAGGAAGACGCCTGCATGGCTGTTTAATGGGTTTACCGTCTCCCGTGTCAATTACATGCCTAGCCAGGCTAGTTCTTCCCAGTTTTCCATCAGTACCCAAAAATATATCCTGAAATTCCAAAACCAGCTTAGCAATTTCCTGTACCTGCAAAACAGACAATTTGTCAGAGCAACCGTCAATCAAAGATTGCAAATGCTCAGGCAACTTCAAAACAGTTTTACTGGCATAAGTTTGGGAATCACCACATTGACTTTGGGTGTCAGTATTATGCTGTATAGTGATCGAATCAGAAGCCTCTTGAACAACAGTTTTCGAAAAATTTTGATCATTTGCAATAGCTAGGGGAACGACTTGACCCACACACAGTCGCTTCTTAAGCCTAATGGGTTGATCAGTTATGTTCATTATTTGTACTAACTGGTGACACCTTTCTGTTGTATAAACCGTCTTGGGAATACAACAACCTTTCCTAAGCATGTAATTATAGGGATCAAGCATGACATTGGAAGGCAATGAACTACAATTTTCTAGAAAACCCTCAACAAACCTCTCTGAATTTGGCGGAATGGTAACACATTTTCTGAGTGCTAGGTAAGAACAGCGTTTGCTTCTTCTTTGAAACAATTTCGCCTTGAAACCCTTTGCACATAACACCTGTCTAGAAAGTGAAATATCTGACCCTGTTTGTAGCAAAAAGTCCATCCCTAGAATGCCAGCAACACCTTGAATGTTAGCAACCAAAAAATGTTGTTCAACAACTGATCCACCTATGATAATATTGACCTCAACCTCCCCTTTGACCTCCAAGGGTGTCCCATCTGCAGTAGCATAGCTAACAGACACGTCACTAGTCCTTAATTCAACAGATCTCAAAGAGGAAAATAATTCAAAAGAAAGAATACTACATGGGGCCCCTGTATCTACAAGCATTTCCGTGGACACACCTTGCATCATACAGTTTACAAAGAGACACGAGGACTCAAAAAATGCCTTTATTTTGTATATGTTTCACCTCGACTGAGCTTCCGGCCTCAACCACAGTCTTGTGTAGTTTTCCTGGTCGTTAGTCAACTGCTTTTTCAAGTCCCGCAGATTTTGAATTTCAGGGCAATTACGAATAAAGTGGTCAGGCTTATTGCAAAAAAACAACACTTAGATGGCTTTGATTGTGACCTTGAACTCTTTGTTTTGGGGACCTTGACCCTTTCACTGGTTGATTGCTTGTAATTAATAGACTCGGCACTTTCAGCACCTTCAGCCACAGAAACATTGTCACTTGGGGAATTCAAATCAACAGCAAACAATTTACCCTGAGCAATATTACCTAAATTACCTGAATTTGGAAATTGAGCAGGATTACCCACAAAAGCTTCAAACTCCTCAGCATAACTGAGGGCAATTTCCAATGTAGTTGGGTGGTGGAATTGAATATGTTTCTTTAACTCATGAGAATCCAACCCATCAATGAATCTATGTATCACATACATTTCTCTGGAGCTGAACGGCAACTGAGGATATGCCATAGAACAAAGTCTCCTAAGAGCAAACCCGTAGTCAGCCAAAGACTCCCGTGATTGCCTCCTACGGGATCTAAACTCTACCCTAAAGGCAGACTCTCTTTCTGGTGGGTTAAAACGTTGAGCTAATACACCCTTAAGCAGGTCATAATTTTGTAACTGCTCAGGGCTCAAATCTCCCAACATTTTCTGAGCCGTCCCTCTTAGGGACATTATCAGTTGCTGGGCCATTTCAGCCCGCGTCCAGGAATTCCATAGTGCTACCTGCTCAAAGTGAAGTATATAATCCTTCCACTCCATGGATTTTCCGTCAAACTTGTCAGGTTCTTTAAACTTTCGGGACTTAACTAAGCCAATAGATTGTGGACTAGTGATGGCAGTTACATTTGGATTTATGTCCCGTTTAGGGGCCTCCTGTGACAGTTGCAATGACGAAGGAGAAAAAGGATTATTTGCTTGAAAACAATCTCCAATTAACTGGGAATTAGAGAACGTCTGATTATTAACATTACTCTGGTCCTTCAAATGCGTTGTCCCTCCACTCTGAAGAAACAAATCTGTAAGTACCCTGGAATTATCTTCCGGGGGTGGTGGATTTTCCTCAAAATCAATCAAATTAAAATTATCTACAATATTTACATTACCAAACCTAGTGGGCCTAGTTTCAAGTTCGCCACCTTTTGAGCCATAGTACTTATATGGTCCCTCCTTTGCTTGGCCATAGGCTCCTGTCATTGAAAACAATGAAGGGGTGCTAGTGTACCCAGATGGAAGGGGTTCCATATGCCTCTCGTGACCTTGGGGTACTTGGGCCTTACTGGTAGTATGGTGATTGCCTGGGGAGGAAATATTCCACCCACTTGCATCTCCTCTACGATCTTTACTGATAGCGGACATTGATTGCCCCAAACCCAATGGGTTGGTAGGCACAGGCTTCCGTCCATAAGTTGTACTTCCAAGAGTGGAAAACTGAACACCAGAAGTACGCGGAGTGCGAAGATCGGTCGTTCTAATATGGGGAAAACAACTCAGCCCCGAATCGGCTGCTTTCACTACAAATGTATCCATATGGATAAAAAATTCAAAGGATGTGGTTCTTTAATTTCCATACACTGAAGAGATCCCGGACGAGCCCCCAGTGTGAAAGAGTAGCGGGTCTAGGGTGCCACTATTCTTTAATATCACGGATTCAGATCTCTTAAAGAAAATAACTCTGAGTTTAAACCACAATTTTATTAATCAACACACATCTGATCGTTTTAAATGCCATTCAGTCTGACGTGGGAAGGAGGAGAGCCGTTTCATAAATTAGTAGACAGCAATTTTAGTCGTCCTAAAAATGAAGGGAGCTCTAAAATTCCCAGCCAGCTGCCAATAGGCATCTGGCTGCCAATTTCAGAGCACTCGCCACTTTACACAAATTAGCTAGCGAACAACAGAGCGAATTGTTTCACTCCAGTAAAAATGGCATGTCAAGAGAGAGAAAGTTAGGCAAATAGTGTTTTACCTTGTATTTTTTTCTCTTTTAACGTGGACGGAAACCCGCAAAAAGCCTCGACCAAATTGTAACACAAACCTAAATATTTTACAACAATGTACACAGCGATGGTAAACAAATCAGGTTTTATATAACATAAATTATTGCTGCCACACCAAGACCCATGAACGAACCAATATCACGGGCGCCACTCCAATACTATGCATTGGAGTGCCCCCCGCGATTCCGGTACGCACATAGGTGCTTGGGAGGGAAAAAACCGTTCCTCAAACACCTCAACCTCGCACCTCTAGAAAACTTACATCAAACGTTGACGAGATGTAAGGGAGACAATTTGCTCCCTGCAACACAACAACGACTTCCCTAGTTACGAAAACTATTCACGGAAACTCTCGGATATTTCCGTGGGAGTGTGATATGGATTTTTGATTTCCGTAAAGTGTTTCATTTTTTGCCTAGAAACATAGCTTGGGATCTCATATTGACACGATCTCATTAATGGACTTTTGATCCGGAAAAATCTCACCCGGTGTGATACAACAGTTTGGAAAACATCGTCAAACAGTAGTGATATTTAGGGTAAAAATGTCATAGTCATATGATAAAGTTTTATAACAGTTTCTCAACCTTTATAACAGTCTAGCTAAAGCAGTTATAACACTTCAACAAATTGGGATGCAGTAATTTCGCACCCAAACTTTTTCGTATCAGGAATTTTTAGTAATTTCGTACCCATTTCAGTATGTAATTTCGTATCCCCAAAAATATTATTGATGCTATTTCATTTTACGGCTAAAATTTCACATTTGGAGTAAAACCTAAAATTTAAATGACATTTACCCGATTAATGGAGATATGGACCCAATAAAAGAGATTTCATTGTTAAGAATGATGAATACTAATTGGTGTTCTGCATCAACCTGTGTGTGTTATAGCCTACTCTTGTGAAAACATTGAGATCAACTGACCGATAAACTCCTGACAGCTTGTTTATACCATGTATACATGTATGGGATCTGGACTATTCGACGAAAGACAAACTCGACGAAATGGACTATTCGACGAGAAGACAATTCGACGGAAGACAATTTCGACGAATTTTTTTTAGAAAGGGTCAATTCGACGAATATATTTTTAAAAATGATATTAAAGACACAATTGACCACGCTATTTGTTTCTTCCCTTTTATTAAACCGCTCTTTGAAGAACAGTTTCCCAATGTCATTATATAGGATTGCGTCTTTCATTGGACGCAGGCAGTCTGGCGAAAAGTGCAACAATGTGGTCTTTCAGAGACATATAGAAAACGCACCAACACATACAAGTTTATTCGATGTTTGTTATGTCTTGTATTTCTACCATCAACTCACGTTGTTAGTTACTTTAGTTCAATGAAAGAGCTTTGTAATAACACATCAAACAGTCCCCTAGACAAACTGCTGGAATATACTCAAAACACGTGAATCGATAATCCTATGTTTCCTGTGTCAACTTGGTCTGTCTTTGGCCAGCATGTGAGATCTAATAATGACACAGAAGACTGGAATCGTCTCCTCAATACAAAGATTTCCAGGCCTGGCATGAACTTCTATCTTCTGGTAAATTTACTTTGGGAGAAGGGTGGGTTAATCCCGACACAAGCACAGCTGATTTCTGAAAAGTTAAAATTTTTATCATTAAAATCGGCTTGTTTAGCCATTTCCACTGAAATTTTTGGCAGTTTTGTAAGGTAAAGAGTTAAATGAAAATTGCAGCCATAATTTGTTCAAACGTTTGTTCATTTACGTTTTATCTCCATTATGGTCTTTATTCTGTGCGCTATTGTTAACATAAGATAAGTTTTATATTATAATTAAAATAAAAACATTGGTACCAATTCATTGTCTGTTATTTTTCAGTCAACTTCCTTGGGATGATCCATTCATTCATTAATTGGTTTTATTTTTGACACCCCGATAATCCTATAATTGGGGCCTTAAGTGTGAGCGTCTCATATGCAGATTATACTTGCCAGTGATGGCCAACACTTAAAATCATCTCCGAAGTGGCAGACTATACTTGCCCGAAAATCTAGATAGACTGCACCCTCGGGGAGAGGTAGTACCTTTGTGAGAGGACCCAACCTCCCACACTGGTCCTCACCCGAGGGTTCAACCGACATCAGTCAAAGAGACCATCACGCCGCAACCGGTGACACCTGCCGAGTACCTGAACCTGTTCCTCCTTCAACATGAGTAGACATGTGGAAATTAATCATTTACAGCCAATGAGGCTCGAAAGGGGCTTGCTCCCCATACCGTCCCTGCGTGCCTTCAGCGCGTTAAACCATTCCATTCACATCTCATATTTTGACATCACATCATTGACAGCAGTCGCACCTCTGACTTTAGAGTGCAAACACCACCTGAACATTCACAAAGCAATCACGATGGCTAATTTGGATCTACCAATTAACTTACAGAAAGCTTTGTCAGCTCTGAGCGTCTCTTGCCCTCTCAACTGGACTCTCCAGACAAGAGGCAACAGCGCACCAGCCACAGCACTCCTGAAGCAGCCAGGACTCGACCATTCCACCACAGTCAGTCCTCCATCATCAACAGTCCAACTTCACCAACAACCACTACAGTCTCTCCAACACAGCCACCTCCACCCTAAAAGAAAAACAAACGGCATTAACGGCGCTAAACATTGAATTCGCCGCGTTTCATAAATTAAAGCTATGACACCTTAATTAAGTGCAATTTACGAGAAAAGTTCTCAGCTATTCATGCACACATACTCTTGCCCCCACCCAATAAGTTCCGAGATAAAAGACGCTATCTTACAACATACTCTACTCAACGTTATATTGGGTGGGGGTATGTTGTAAGAATAACTGCTTTTAGTCCGCTGGGAGAAATAAAAAGTTTTCGTCGAACTTGTACTTTTTTATCGTTGTACTGTCCAAAGTTTCATCGAATCGTCCAAAGTTTCGTCAAATCGTCTAAAGTTTCGTCGAATTTGTTCACAAGTTTCGTTGAATCGTCCAAAATCTCGTCGAATCGTCCTAAAAAAAATTCGTCGAATTTGTCTTTCGTCGAATAGTCCATAACCCATTCTTATTACACGCCTGTTCTTTGTAATCCCAACCAACAGCAACACTAAATCGCGCGGAAAATGAAAATCTGTTCCGCACATGTGCGCGGTTCACAAATCGCTAACGGACTACTTTTAAATAGAAGTGAAATTTCACTTGAATTTTCCACAAATCGCGCAACGCAATTAGAAAGGTCCATATCCAAACCAACAGGGAGTATTTCGATTCAGTTGTCAAAAGTTAGCTCAAGTATCTATATTTTTCTTCCAGGTGTTCTGTAGATATATATATATTGTTTTAGGGCTGTATAGATGTGATTTTTAATAAAAGATAGTTATATTAGTGTTTTGTTTAGTTTCTTTATCGGATATCAGTGGTGTGTTCCCTATCTTCGCGCGGGTCATTTTCGGTGTTTTGTTTACGAGTTCGACCGCTTTTTAAAATTCAAGCTCCTCTTTCTAATTTTGGCTATGGATGGTAAGTGTTTCGTGACGCGGGAGGTTCAGACCAGCAGGGCAGAGACGGTTAGTATAGGTGTCCAGGTTGGGGGAGTGGCTGAGGCCAGCACAGGGGGTGCTACTGCTAGTGAGTTACCAACGGGTGGCCAGTGGTCGGATGTGTGTAGGCACTGCCATATGGTGTATGTGGATGGGTGTGAGCTGGGGGAGTTGGGGATGTGTGCCATCTGCGTAGAGCTAATGCAGCTGCTAGAGGCATATGTAAAGTTGGAGGAAGAGGTGCAGGTGGTGAGGGGGAAACTGGGGAGGGCAGGAAAGTCTGGTGTTACCCCAGTTAGGGTGGCATTCGATGGGGGATGGAAGGTGGTGGGTAGTAGGAAGCGGACTTTTGACGTGGATAGTGGGTCTTTTGGGAATAGGAAGGTGCATCGGGTTGAGGGTAGAGGAGAAGTAGGGGCTAGAGTGTCAAATTCCCAGGCTCGTAGTGTGAGTCGGGGGGCGAAAAGACGTATTCTTTTAGAATCGGATAGTGAGGGAGATAGCGATGACCATGTGGAGTCTGTCAGGGCAGGAGTCAGAGGGAAGGTTAGGAAGGTGGTAAATGAGGACAAGGTGGCTTGTAGTGGGAGTGGGCAGAAGGTGGGGTGCAGTGTCCAAAATAGATTCAGTGTGTTAGGTAATTTCGAGAATTCTGAGGAGCAGGTTGGGTCTGAAGAGGTGGAGGTGGAGGTAGGCATGGGGGTTAGTGTGGCGAAGTGCAAGATTGCGAGCCGGCCCAGTGGAGACAGAGGTGGTAACAGGGGTAGTGGGGGTAGTAGGACGGGAAAGAGGACAGGAAAGAACAGGAAGAGGCATTTGGTGATTGCAGGGAGTAGTATAGTGCGGGGGTTGGATAGGGTGGTGTGTGGGCCCGACAGTGTCAACAGGACCAATTTGTGCTTTCCGGGGGCTAGGGTGGAGGACCTAAGGGACAGAGTGGGTGGATTAGTAAAGGGGTCAGGCCCAGACCCAGTGGTTGTTGTACACGTGGGGACCAACAACATCAGGGAGAGAAAATCAGTTCAGCTTATTGAGACTTACAAGGATTTAATAACTCAACTGAATGCCAAGAATGCACAGGTAGTGGTTTCGGGGCTCCTCCCAGTACTAGGTGGTGGGGGCGAGCGTAATTCGCGGATCATTGGAACCAACGAGGAATTGGGGGAGTATTGTAAGGAACTTGGGATACCCTTGGGTAGACAATTGGGGATCGTTTTGGGGCAGAAATGACCTATATGGAAGGGATGGTCTCCATCTTAGCCCAAGGGGTACACAGGTTTTAGGAAGAAATATGTTGCAGGTGGTGGAGCTTTTTGGTATAGGGAGGGGAGGGGGGGGGGGCAGTGAAGGGGGGAATAATCACAGAAAATGTGTCACGAACCATAGGTGTAAAAAATGGGACAAGGGGGATAAGGAAAAGGGACCAAAAATCCAAATCAATGGGAATAGCTTCCCAAGGAAAGCACAGGTACACAAAGTAGGATATACAAACATACAGGGACTAGATAATAATGGGACCAGTAGGCGGAAGCCAATGAACTTTGACACCCTGAAAGTGGGTTATAGCAACATCCAGGGTCTCCACCGGAAAGTAAGTGAAATTGCTACATTGATTGAGGCAGAGGAGTTTGACGTCATGGGCTTACGCGAAACGTGGGTAAGACACGAGGAACGGGTAGACCAAGTAAGGGGGTACGTATGGATAGGTGTAGGGCGAATGGAAGGCCAGAAAAAAGGGGGAGGGGTAGGCATGTACATTAAAGAGGATTTAAAACCATCGCTGATCACAGACCTGGAAAACATCCGCACCCCGGCTGAGATATCGAAAGAAATTGGATGGGTAAGGATCAGTCTGAAAAACAAAAGTATTGCCCTTGGTGTTGTGTATTGTGCGGTGGAGGGAAGCAAACCCGAATGGAATGATTCGATATACTCAACACTAAGGTCCAATATCACCGAATTACAAAACAAGGGGCTCGGTATAATTCTGATGGGTGACTTTAATGGCCACATACGTAATGATGAAGAAGGCATAGAGGATGGGGACAATAAAGTCAACAGGAATGGAAGGAAGTTGTTGAACTTCACAAACGAGCTCGGTCTGAAGATTCTGAACAGGGACGCGAGGTGTAAGGGGAAATGGACCTGGGAGAGGAACGACAGAAAATCAATAATCGACTACATCCTCACAGATATTAATTTATGGAGGGAGGTGATAAGGGTAGAAGTGGATGATGAGGGAAAACTGGAGGTGGATAGTGATCACAACTTGATTACAGTGACGATCAGGGCCAAAACTCTAGTAAAAAGCAAAGGAAGCTCTAAGGAGATTTGGGAACTCAAAAAAGATGCTGACTGGGCGAAGTTCAATGAAAAACTGAAACCAAAGCTTGCAACCGTACCCAAGAGGGGCAGTGTCCAGAAGATGGCCGACGTCATAGTTGCGAGCCTGGTGGAGGCAGGAAAGGAAAGTGTAGGAAAGGTCAGGGTGCCAACACGGGAACTTGGGTACAGAGTGAATGAAGAACTGAAAAGGGCCATAAAGGGAAGAAAAGCTAAATGTGCTGCATACAGGAGCAGTAGAAAACTTAAGGGTGCGGAAAGCAATGAGGCCACAGTTGCTAAGGAAGAATACCACCAAGAACAAAATAAAGTAAATAAGATTAAAGACGATAATCGGAGAGTACGAAATAGCAGTCTTATTCGGACGATGAGAAAGACAGGGGGTCGAGTTCAAACGTATTTTGGAAATGGGTGAATAAACGTAACAAAGGAAGTAACCCACAGAGTGTTAAAGTAGATGGCAGAGTTACAGACGAGCAAGATCAAGTGTAACGAAATGCCCTCCATGGAGCGCGTCGGGTTAACCTCCGTGGGGAGCGTCAGAGTCATATGATTGCACTCGAGAGTCTTGGTTCCCGAAGTGTTAATGTGTTAATCAGAGTGGCCAAGTCCTACTTGGTAATAATTCTCTGTTGTATAAACTTTAATAAGTAAACGCTGTTTTCAAGCACAAGTTATGTAATTTTCTTCATATTCCTAGTATATTTGCATTGCATAACATCAGTGCAACTGACCCAAAAAGTACTCTGCGCACTTACTATAAGTGGAGCACGAGACACGAAATTAGACAATTTTTGACAGAATTTGCAATTATGACTGGCATATTAGCTAGTAAAAGCCTAACCTATAATAACCCCATCAGAATGCTTTTGACAGATTTTAGCATTGTATACTGACCCGACCTAACCTCAACACACCCAGTATCACTTTCAGCTCTGAGAATTGTGCAATCTTGCACGTTCGCTAGGTGGCACTGTCGGTTTTGAATGGTTTTGTAATTATACACCTACTAATTGCCAATGTCCTTTTAAATGCGAGAACGCATACTCTTAGCATAGGATACCCACAGGATGCCCTACTATCCCGGAATGGAAGTAAGGGGTTAAGAAATACCTCTCCGCCATCTTGGGGTATAAGTGGTGTTTTGTGGTGTTTTATGACGACAATTGAAACAAGATCTGCCGAGTAAACACGAATCAAACCGTATTTAAACCAACGGAATCACCCGAGACTTCACTTCTCTCTTTGGTCTTCCGTTGTGTACAAGAAGTCACTCTCCTATTCTCGTGGAAGGACTCCGCCGAACGCTGCCAGGCCAGACAACAGTTCCAGACACAGGACGCGATGAGAGCGATGCGATAATTTCGACTTAGTCTCATTTCGTATCTGATATATTTTAGAAATTTACCAGAGAGAGAGAGAATATTTCAGTACAAGTTTAATTTGTAGGAACTTTATTTAGGGTTTAGCGAATAAACGTAGAAAACTGTAAGTAACTTTTATGTGTTTTGAATTCACCCTTTCGCTGCGGCTGCAGTATCAAGAATTGTTGCAGACTCTACAGAAACTCGTTGCCTCCTAAGACTGAACACTTAAATTATCCTGTGGCCACTTGCCACGATTGTAGTCCGAACCCAAATCCACTAGACGATCATTTTTCCGGGGTACTTAACCCTGCTATGCCACAGGCCAGTTTATATGGTGCCGCTCGTCAGGATGTAGACTCTGACTTTTAACTCTCTTGAAACGATCGGGTGAACATTCTAGAAACATCTATTAACCCTAACAGACCCAGTGAAGCTGAAATTGACTCAAAACGTTGCCGCTGGGGAGCACAGTGAACTTGTGAGAACTTTTTGCTAAATATTTATGAGGGACAGACATCCCTTAATTTTACTGGTAAATTGAACGCCTGGCAGCTGAAATTTCTAAGGCAGTAGACGCAGACAGCGCCCTCTGAATCCAAAACTGGTACAACTCCATGGTAGAACTGGTTGCATGTCCAACGTGCCATTATTTACACTGACGCCGACCGCCAATTGCTATCACATCCAAACTACGCTCGACTGGTCGCACCGAGCGTTGCTCATCAGATATATCGAACTTTTGACTGAACATCAGAGAAAAACGGAAACTCAGGGAACTGTGAAAAATATTGAGGAATTCCAGGAAATTCTGAAACGACAGCGACGTGTGTTTCAACAGTTATAGTGCTAGCAAGGTAGGTGCAATTTTCTTCATTTTACGTTCATTAACAGCAGAAAAATCCAATTGTAAATTATTTTTCATAGTAATAAAATCCATTAAAAATGACTACACCACTGTCAGACAGAGAGCGACGGTTAATTGATGAAATGACTCAAGTGAAACAGGAAAGGGAAGGTCTTGTGGGTCAGTATGAGCGACAAATTGCTGAACTGAACTCTCAAGCTCAGAGCTTGACGCAGCAGCATGCTGCCTCACAACAAACCCTTCAACAAACGCAGACAGCCCTCGAACAGGTTCAAGCAGACTTAGTACAGCAGAAAGCTGATTTAGAATTACAGTTAGCTACTGACAAGGCCGGTGCCCAAGCAAAACTACTGAGATTAAAAAAACAATTGGCAGAAGCTGAAAAGAAAGCCAATGACCCCACGTCTTCTGCCATAATCGACCTGCATGAAACCGTGCGCCAAAGTGAAAAGAGTAATGCAAAGACTGCTAATGCCACTCAGGCTCAGTGCATTCATTTCCATATTAAAAAATTTGACGGAAACCCCCTGAATTTTCGGGGATGGATAAAATTTCTTGACCTTTTCTGTGAGACAAATGATGTAGAAGAGAAACGACGACCTAAAATCGCCGCTCAAACCAGTGACTTTGTAGTTGCTGATTTCATTTTAAGAACAATGAAGAAAAATCCTGCAATGCCCTGGTCCGAACTGTATGGCGAACTGAAAAGTCGTTATAGCGCCACTATGGATAACTCTATGGCTACCAATCAGTTGCGCCATATGCGACAAGGGAAAAATCAAACTCTTGTCTCATATGCCGAGCAACTGCTTGATCTTGCAAAGGATGCCTTTGATCAGGAAATTGATAACCCCACCATCCAGAAAAACCTCTCAGATTACTTTTGTGACGGGTTGTATGACAACGATGTTCGGATGAAACTGATCCGACGCATGCCCAAAACGCTAGAAAACGCTGTTAGTCAAGCATTATTTGAAAATGCCGCGAAAATCAAATTTCGCGCCCGCTCTGAAGCCGCCAAAGGAAAAGCGCCCTTTGGGAAGGCATTTGACCGACAATATGAAGAATATGAGCGCTATCGGGACCCTGTATTTCGTGATTCCATCGACGAACAGGAGGAACCTGTAGATCTCCCTCTGGAGACAAGGGACGAGACTCCCATGGACATAGGTGTGGCACGCCGACGCCATAAGGTGAATATTTTAACGAAAAATTATAGTGGAGGTTATGCGCGACCTCCATATCAGAATCAGAACAAAAATCAGTACACTAGTCAATACAGAAATAGGGGAGGACAAAATTACAACAGATATCAGAAACCGACACGATTTTCACGGCCGGTTTGCAATCGTTGTAACCGCATTGGCCACGTGAAACGTGATTGCCGCGTTAATTTGACCAAGCAAGTGAGAACACTAGATATTCAGCCAGCAGGTGAAAGGTCACCAGGGGCGACCTTTTGCTGCTTTCGCTGTGGGAAGCCAAACCACTTCGCTCGCGATTGCCGAGTCAATTTAAACGAAGGGAACTCTGCCCATATGGGGCAATGAGCAGAGTTAATGAGAAGTCACATGCTCCCAACAGAAGTGAAACTGGAAATCACCAGGGAGAAGTGTTAAATAATGTAAATAATGTACAAAATGAATGTATGAATAATTGTAAAAATAAAAATGTAAATAATAAGACAGGTGGACATACGGGTAATAAAACATGTAATATAAAGCCAAGTACTCAGTCTCAAACGAGGAGAACCAAAAATGGTTCTCCTCCAGTGAAAAGTAAAGCCATTCAATGCACAAGGTGTGGTCAGACCACACATAATAGGAAAAATTGTACAGTGAAATTTACAACCATTCCTCTGACTAGTAGGCCTAGGAAACTCAAGGCCAACGCACAAAATGGCTGCCCTGCAAGGGACAGTCAGCAAGAAAAATTTACTTCACAAAATTGTTTCAGCTATCGGACCACCAGTGGTCTGGAAATAAAAGTATATAGGACTGGAATAACTCAGGTAGCTACTGACGCTATGGTGAATGCGGCAAATAGCCAATTAACCCATGGCGGAGGTGTTGCTAGAGCTATAGCTCTTGGAGCTGGTCCAGCTCTTGAACAAGAATGTCAACAATATATTCAACAGCATGGAAATCTTCCAGTAGGTGAGAATATGACTACCACTTGTGGAATGTTGCCATGTTTAAAAGTGATACATGCTGTGGGACCATGCTGGAATGATTATAGTGATAAAAATAAATGTCTCAATGTTTTATACAGTACTGTACAAAAAGTATTACAGGTATGTGACAATGAAAATTTTGTAAACATAGCTATCCCACTCATCAGTAGCGGGATATATGGTGTACCTAAACAGAAGTGTGCAGATGTTTATGTGAGAGTTCTACAAAACTTTACTCCTAAACAATTAAAAGAAATACATATTGTAGATGTAGACCCTGATATTATGATTTATATGAAAAATGCTTATGAAAATCAAACTATGAAAAAGTCTTGTAATTATAGTCAACCAGGTAAGCAGGGTTGTGTTGAAATAAATCAACAGAAACAGACAGTAAGTGAATCAGGAAATAGGAATCCAAGAATAAGGAGCCAAGAGAAATCACTTGGGAAAAACCCAAAACTACAAAACAGGAAAAACCCAAGGGGAAGTAATTGGAAAAACCCATGTCAACAGGAAGTGAAACACTCTATGGAAACCAAGGGAAACAACTTAGTAAACAATGATGATTACCCAAATGGGGAACAACAGCAACAAAAACTTAGAAATTCTCAACCGGAAACAGTAACCATAAATTATGGGGCTGCTTCTTTGAATAGTGTCTTAGTGAACATCAAAGGACAACGAGTACGTGCCTTATTAGATACAGGGGCACAGACTAGTTGCATTAGTACAAAATTTTGGAAAAATCTTAAACACCGACCGAAATTAGTTGGTGATAAAAATTCTTTACCTCGAATTTCAGGTATTACTGGGAATGACACTCTCCCTCGAGGAAAAGTTAGACTTGAATTTTATATTCAAGGAATTTATCAGGTGCATGAGTTCTTAGTAATAAATGAACTGAATCGAAGTATGTTATTAGGAATGGATTGGATAAGGGGCAATCGAGTTAATTTATATTGGGAATTTCATAAATTGAGATTAGATGGTCACTATGTACCCATTGTTCAAGATATACAGGTGAGTTGTCTTACTCGACTGATCAATCAGGTGGAACTTAAACCACAATCCACTTGTTTGTGTACAGCAAAAGCTTCCGGTACCAAATCTGTCTTTGACACAAAATACTTAGAACATCATGGACTGACTAAAGGTCATGTGGCTGAACAGCCTGGCCTCTTAGTTAGTAACAGTATCGTCACTAATGGAAATGAAACCATACCTGTACTGTTGGTGAACAGTACCAACAAACATTATACCTTGAAAAGGGGATGTTTGATTGGAAAACTTGAGCCAATAGAACAGGAAGAAAAAGTCTTAGAAATTAATCAGATCTTAACTCACAATACACCTGAAGACCAGATCACAGATGCTGACATACAGGTGCCTGAAGACAAACGGCACCTGTTGATGCCAGTCATCAATAATAATAAAGGCTTGTTTGCAAAAACTGATAAAGAATTAACTCAGACAGATACAGTTAAGATGCACATCGACACAGGTGATGCGCCACCAATAAAAAGTAGAGCATATAGAGTTCCATTACTTAAGAGAAAAATTATGGATGAAGCACTTGAAGAAATGCTTCAATCCAGAATTATCCGAAGGTCAAATAGTGCATGGAGTTTTCCGTGCTTACTCGTGGACAAGAAAGATGGCTCGAAACGCTTCTGCGTTGATTTCCGCAAGCTCAATGAAGTCACGAAAGTTACGAACTGGCTGCTTCCATTGATTGACGACATCTTTACTTTATTGAATGGATGTCAATACTTCACCACCCTTGACATGAAGTCGGGTTACTGGCAAGTCAAGATGGATGAAGAAGATAGACCTAAAACGGCCTTTGTTTGTCATAAGGGTCTTTATGAGTTCAATGTGATGGCGTTTGGCCTCGTGAACGCGCCCTCGGTGTATCAATCTCTCATGACAAGCGTCTTGGAGGGCCTAGAGGATTTTTCTCTGGCCTACCTTGATGATATTTTGATTTTCAGCCGTGACATAAAATCTCATATCGACCACATTAAACAAGTATTTGGTCGACTAAGAAAACATAAGTTGAAGCTAAAAGCAAAGAAGTGTTCCTTCTTTCAATCTGAAACATCTTATCTTGGTTTTGTAATTAGTAAAGATGGAACTAAACCTGAGACTTTGAAGGTCGAGGTCATTCGAAAATTAAATCCGCCGAAAACGGTAACAGAAGAGAGATCTTTTATGGGCATGACTTCATACAACCGTAGATTTATTCCTCGGTTCAGTGAAATTGCTCAACCACTCTTAGAACTGACAAAGAAATATGCAAGATTTCATTGGCGTGACACACATCAAAAAGCCTTTCAAGAGTTGAAGGATCGTTTAACTCAAGTTGCTCATTTATCATACCCAAATCCAAGAAAGCCTTACGTGCTTTACACAGATGCCAGTGGCCGCTGTGTTGGAGTGGTTTTGGCACAACCATGTGATGACGAAACAGGTCAACTACCTGGAGTACCTGATGAAAAACCCATTGTCTTCCTCTCTCATAAATTGGGTGAAACCCAACAGAAATGGTCGACATTTGAGAAAGAAGCTTTTGCTATCTCATATGCATTGGATAAATTCAATAACTACCTGCAGGGAGCAGAGTTTGTTATTAAGACAGACCACGCCCCCTTGCAGTACTTGTTGAAAAGTCCGCAAAACAATGCCAAAGTACAACGCTGGGCATTGAAGATAGCTAGCTACAATTGTAAGATTGAATATTTACCAGGTAGAAAGAATACATGTGCTGACCTACTTTCTCGTTTACCTGAAGGAATTGCAAACGCTGACCCCGGGTACGAGATGGATAATGTGGAAAATCAGAAAGCATTACAAATTGGAATTATAAATAGTAATAAAATTGATCCTCAAAGATATGTACATGTCATCACAGATGAACCTCAGGTTCCGCCCGAACCACAAGCAATTAATTACAAAGATTTGGACATGAAGGTAGAGCAACAGAAAGATGAAAAGATTGTTGAAATCATTAAGAAGTATCAAGGTAACAATACCCCTGCTCACATTAGTAGTAGATACCTCATGATTGAGGGAGTATTATATTACATTAGTACAGTTGACGATAACCCACGGGTACGCTTGTGCATACCCGAACAATTACATGCAGATGTGTTGAAACAATATCATGACGAATTAGGTCACCTTGGTATAGACAAAGTATACAATAATATCAGTAGAAAATATTATTGGAAAGATTTATATAAACATATTTATAAACATGTAGAAAATTGTCTTGTGTGTCGAGCTCGTAACACCAGAGCTCACACTTTGCCATTGCAAGAGACTGATAGATCTCCATATCCTTTTGCTAAAATAGCATTGGATATGAGTGGTCCACACCCTGAGACTTTGTCAGGAAATAAATATATTGTGACCTTCATAGATATTTATTCTGGCTGGCCTGAAGCGTTTCCAGTGCCTGATAAAAAGGCCGAAACAATTGCTAATCTGATAATAGATCAAATTTTTCCAAGATTTGGATGTCCTTTAGAAATATTAACAGACAATGGATCTGAAAATGTAAATGCAGTGATGAAATATTTAACTGACTATTTCAAGATACATCATGTAACCACTTCCTACTTCCATCCACAATCTAATGGGAAGGTGGAGAGGCTACATAGAACGCTGAATGACATCTTAGCAAAACTAGCTCGAGAAGAATTGGAAACATGGGATTTATTCCTAAACCAAGCTATGGCAGCCATCAGGTTTAATGGTAGCGAATCTTCTGGATTCTCTCCATTTTATCTGGTGTATGGCAGAGATGTGGTTTTACCACTCGACAATATACTTAAACCTCGAGAAAAATATGTAGGTGAAGAACCTCATAAGATAGCCATTCAGGAACAACATAAAGCATTTAGAAAACAACAAGCTGCACAAAAGAAACGAGTATTAAAACAACAAAGATTACATGATATTACAGCAAAGGATATCACCTTTGAAGTAGGTGATCCTGTTTTATACTCCTCAGGAAAATCTAAAGGAAAATTAGAATCAAAGTGGGACTATCCATTTCGAGTCATTGAGAGAACAGGTCCAGTGAGTTTCAAGATACAAGATCAATTAACTCGCAGAATAATTAAATGTCATGGGGAAAGACTTAGTAAAGTGCCTCAAGAATGGGAGGTGCCTCAACCTATCCAACCTGTTAGAGCGCGACGAATACAACGTTACGCTGCCCCGTCAGAACAGTCGACTACTGAATACAGTAGCAGTAGTGACAGTAATGACAGTGATGAAGGTGACGATATGCAAGGGATTCAAGAAAAACACCCCTTAACGTCATTCATTAAAAATAAAAGACAAAGACGAGAACATTCTTCTTCAGAAGAAGATGGTGTTCCATTAGCAGAATTAAGACAACAGGTACAACAGGTACGGGATTACAAGAAATGTATGAAAGAGCTACAAGCTCCTTCAGCTGATCGGCTACCATCACGATTCATTGCTGGCGATCAAAATGATCGAGTAAATGATTCAACGATGGAAGTTGATCAATTGCAAATAACTGAAGAAAAAGGCCAAAGTAGTGAGCCTCAACCAAAACAGTCAAGTAAAGATATAACTGAGATGATCTCTTGCATACAAGCTGTATTAAGAGATCATAACAAGATTAAAGAACCAGGTGAGAAATTAGAATTAGGAGCAATTATGATACCCTCTACCTGGAGTACTAGTGATTAAATGTTACCACAGGGCTAATGATAACTAAACGTAACACATAATGGCAGATGCCTCTCCTTAAGTTTGAGAGAGACGAGAGAAAGTGTAAAATGAGTAACAAAATTGTATTGACTTATGATTTGTGCGGAACGAAACTATGAGTCTTGTCAGCCTCACGAACTGACTGAGACTTCGTGTAGTTCGAATAACTTTCTGACCTTTTACACCCGGGAAGTAAATCGTCAGAGTGTAGGAAATGGAATCGCGTATTACTCATTGCGCTAACTCTTGCTTCCTTTCTCATTGTAGGAGCAAGATGTTACGTTGGATGTTATTAGTTGGTCTTTTGACTACAATAATAGATGGACATACTATTATTAGAAACAATGTGATTTTTAAGAAAGTGAAAGAAGTAAATATGGTAACTAGTGATTGGAGTACAATGTTTGTTTATGAACTTCAGCCTTTTATACAATATGTGCGTAGACTTGATCGAAGTATGAAATATACCGATGGTTTGTATAATGCTACAACCATAGCTTTTCGACAAACTTTTGTAGAAGTAAATGGTGAAAACTCTACTCTTGCCGTTGCGTTACAATCGATCATAACGGATATACACCAGGAGATCAGATACCTAAATAATCGTGTTAAACGAGTAAAAGAGGATCTGAACGATTACCGCAGATTACATGGCCATACAATAATCTCGTCTCGGAAGAAACAAGGTTTGTTCGACTTTGTAGGTGAAGGATTGAGTTTTCTCTTCGGAACTGTATCCCAGTCAGATTTAGATGGGATAGCAGAAAATTTAAGACGTGTAAGTACTAATCAAGCAATGATTCAACATATTCAAAAACAAAGTTTAACCTTCATTAAGATGAATCATGAAGCGATTCTGAAAAATAGAGAATTTATGTTAAATATGTCGCGCGAATTGATGTTATTTCAAGGTCGAGTCAATCAAGTAGTTCAGAATCATGAAGATCGAATATTATATCTTGAACATTTCACTCATGCTTATCATCAGCTTGAGTTTGTAATGAGTCGATTGGAATCAATGATAATCGCCGCAGAAACCACTCTGCGGGGATTACATGATCAAATGGATATTCTAGCCGATAGGAAGTTATCACCGAAAATAGTGGATCCTTCACTATTGACCTCAATATTAATGAGTATTAAAGTTCAATTAGATGATAAGTCCATGTTGCCACTAGATCTGACAACAGAATTATGGCAATATTATCATTTGCTTATGACGGCTGCCATTTATGATGATGATAAACTGGTGATCTTTATGAAGATCCCCTTATGTAATTCAAACTTACAATTCGAAGTGTTCAAGGTGCAGGCTTTGCCTGTACCCTTTGTCAATGTAACCAAGAACGCGTCGCGAGTCGCAAATAAATTAGTAGCAATATATACTCTTGAATCTGACATATTAATTATTAATAAAGAAAGGACGAAGTATGTCCCAGAAATAGGACATGACCAATGTGTAGATAACAATAAGTTGTTTTGTCCTTTAGTAGGTGCCGTACGAACAATACATACGACAACAAGTTGTATGTTAGCCTTGTTTCTAAACATGAAATTAGAGATTCCGAACTTATGTCAAACGGAAGTTCGATTGAATATCGACCTCCCGCTCAGTACTAGAATCGATGAAGGAATGTGGTATATCACGACAGATGTCCCACTACGATTCTCAATTACGTGTCCGAAACGAAGAAATCCGAAACCGAAACGGATTCTTCTGCCAATTGGAATTTTGGAATTAAAACCATTATGTATGGCATCGAGCGGTCAATTAATGTTACCGAGTTATTTCCATAAAGGGGATAATTCTACTTTTCGGATTGTTACAAAGACGGTGTTGCCAAATTTCTCGTTGTTACAACGGCAGATGTGGAAACCTGTCATAGAGAGAGTGAACATATCGACGTTTACGATACCGAAAGGAATAGAACACTTAGATGACTTACCCATGGATGACTTAATTCATGAACTTGACTCGCTAAATTTACAAATGACGAAATCATTTGAAGTCCCTAAGTGGGCTTATGCTCTCGCGACCGTTGCATTAATAATAGGATTATATCTGCTTTGGAAGTGCTATCGAACCGATAGACACAAACAGATATACAAGTGGTTAAGAAACCGTAAAAGTAAACCGACTTTTTCTGCTGTTGATGATAGTGAAATGTCTAATTTTGCATTTGCCAATGATGAAATCTATACTAGTATGGGACCTAGACCACAGCCTTCAGCTCCTGCTGATCCAACTGGAGCACAACAACAACAACCTCCTAAGAGTATTAGAGACATGATGAGAAAAGCTGTTCAAAACTTTAAACCTTCTCCTCAACCTAATAGGAAATCAATATATCCCCGTGTACAACATGACGTGGATTCTGCCAACGTCCACATAACTATGTTTGATATAGACAAAGAAACTGAAAAACAGTAGTTCACACACTGTGTGTTTTTGTTTCAGTGATCAGTGTACAAATGGCAGAATCTGATTCTAGTGTTGACAGTGGGATCGATGATTTCCCTGATTACCAGAGTTATTATAATGATCGTGACAATTTATATGATGATGAAACTTCAAGTACAGTTAGTACTGGAACTGACAGTAATAGTACTGTTTCACGAGAACTTTATCAAGACACTAATTCATCTAGTATAAACGTAAATATAAATAGCAATTCATCTGATAATTGTGTGTCTGTATTGGCATCAATAGAAGCATCACCATCACCTTCTATAGCATCTTCCGACCTTTTGTCGACCCCTCCAAGTAGTGTTCAAACTCCTACTGACTCCATTTTACTATCCACACCTGAACGACTTCAACGACTTCCACCTTATTCACCTACGGATACCGTGGAAACGTTAGTTCTTCCTCCAAGATTGCCTGTTAGAACCCATGATGCAATTATTCATCGAGACCCCGAGAACCAAGATGGACTCGGTGGGTTTGTTTATGATATAACAATGAGATCACATACTTCTTCCAGTATAACTACACCTACAAGTGATTCTATGCCTAGTGATTCTACCACTGTTCTGGACTCTGATGCTGCAGAGTCCGGTATCAGTGTGATACAGAATGAACTTGCACGAGCTGACCTTGAATTAGAAGTACACACCCCTCCTTTAAGTGATGTAGAAGCGAGACAATTTACTCCATTACCTACTAATGTTGTCTCGCAGCCTATAATCGATATTTGACCGAGACCGTGGGAGTGGGCAAGGAGCGAGTTTTTCGGGACACCTCGCCCGTTGGCCTCTCCTCATGAATTTGATCGAGATATCATACGACCCAATACATATGAACAAGATTTTATGAAAGATACAGATCTCTTAGGCATTGAGGATGAATTTGGATGTCAATATTTTGATCTTGATTTAAATATACTATATATAGAGGTTGAGCGAGAGTTGATATATTATTATGACAGTGCTGTTGATACTCATTTAACTTTTGCAAATAGGTCTAGATATTTAGTGATATACAATTGCCCTGATTTACAATATCTAAAAATCAATGAGCAGGGTGAGATAAGTGAACCTCTACGGTATTATAGTCACCGGGTAGCTACTACCAGGAGTGTACATCATCGATTTCACATGCCAAGAAATGTAGCAGAGTTTACTCCCTTCTGTGCAAGATATCGTGACTTTAGTCGTCGAAGATGAGCCCGATATCATTCAGATGGCCGACCAAGGAGTTTTCAACCCTTTGTTGTCTATCGTCAATACCACCCAGATTATGTTGGACATTTCACAGGGTCAACGTTTGACTACCGAACAGGCCCAAATACTGTGTATCGGCATTATCAGTTGCCAACACAAAATGAAAACCTTCAGAGTGAAGATTGAGGAGTTATTATAAGCAGCAACAAGCAGAAAAGTCTAGCAGATTAATACATGTATATAAGATTTTCATGAATCTGGTTTCCCAATTTATGTATAATCCTTCATTGGAAACCTGATACATGACGATCACGGGTCGTCTGTGTTTGTCTTGTTTACTAGTCAAAACTTTTTCCAAGAAGTTAGTAATTCTGTCCTGCAGTGTAACCAATTATTATAAATTCGGAGTTCCTGGAGTGTATTAGATAAGTTACACACAGGACTCCAGTATCAAGGCAAACAAATTTGAAAGTTGGTGGAAAGAGTGTTGATTGAGTGCACCAAGTTACAGACGAACCCAGGGGAGCGTACTATCAAGTGTAAATTTTAGTGTATTATACATAATTCTATGGTAACATAGTGGTTTCTTTTTAAATATAGTCATATTTTTAGTTTTCATTTGATTATTTTTGCTGTTGGAATGGCTTCGGCAAATACTTTGGAATTTGAAGAATTCGCCGAGGAACAGGCAATGTTTGATTTGCATAAACGCGAGGCCTTCCAACATGCCATACCTCCTTGTCATGATTACGAGGAATGGGCAATGTTTGATTTGCATAAACGCGAGGCCTTCCAACATGCCGTTCCTCCTTGTCGTGATCATTGTCTATCTTTCCCAAAAGATTTATGGAGATGTCGCCATTTAAGGTATATTCGTATATGGAACACGAGACATTATAATCCTGCCAATGGCCAGACAGAGATAATGCAACACCAACTTGGCTATCGTTTTTATCTCTCTGAGGAAATAAAAGTAATATTTCCCCATCTTTTGTACTTTCCGGAATTCCCAGTCGAAGTTGAACCCCATGAGGTCACTGGTCCCGGTCCTGACAAGGTCATTCATTGTGTCAATGACCCCTGTTGGAATGGCCGATATTATGACCATGGACGAAATCAATTGGATGCTGAACTGGACCTAATAGCCAATCCTGGCTTGGTCCGACCATTCAGGAGTCATGAGATCTTCCCTGGTAGTACTTATCCCGCCAGTGAGGATGCTGATGATTCATTTGGATTTTATCAGCACCAAATGCATCCTGCACGATTCTTTCCTCCTGGTAATGTACAAAAAACTTATGAATTGGAGAAACAACAAAAACAGTATTGGCTCCTTCGTGAAGCTTTAATCCGACACGAAGGAAGACGTTTACAACGCTTTAGTTTACGCAACCAAATTATCAAATATAATGAGACACTGGAGGTACAGACTCATTATAAGGGTCTTGGAGACCCTTGCTGTATTTGCTTAACAGAAATTTCGAAAACTTGGCAGGATTTATTTGAATGTGGCCAATGTAAACAGCAAATCCACTACTCTTGTGGCATTGCATGGGCCAGATCAAAAGCAGGTGCTCCTGAGCAAGCTTCTTGCCCGCACTGCTGTGCACCCATGAGGTGGGGCATTGGTAACGAGCCGAAGCTTCCAGTACCAGCTGAAATGAACCCACATGAGTTTTGAGTTTTTAATGACAGAAGTTGAAAAGGCGACCTCTACAGCTGCGTGCCGTCGGGCACTGTTGTCATCTTTGGACGTCCAATTTTCTTATTGCGCACACAACAAAACAATTTCAAGTAAAGTAAACGAAAAAGTTATTTTCAATCAAAATTACATAGTGACATTCTAGACGTGACTCCTAGTCTCGTCACTATCGACAACAGATTAAAAACTAACGAAGAACCGTTAACGGGAAAAGTAGAATTGTTCAAACGGCACAGCTGTAGCATAGTGTAAAATAGTTTTTGTTATTTTATTGAGTATAGTCAATCACAGTTCTTTGTTTTATCGATCACACTTGATATCTAATTGTTGGTAGTCAGTTTTCAGTTTTTATAGTTAAAAAAAAAAAAAGTTTTAGTTAGTTTACAAGTAATATCAATCCTTGAAAAATGGCCACTGCATTTGCATACCGAACAGTTAACCCAACTTCGGAAGATTTTCTTCCGGAGCAACTAGAGTACTGGACACAGAGATTTCGTATTCCTGTACCTATGATCTTTCACAACGGAGCTTCCGCTTTTCAGCGTAAAATCCGTGTGTGTGATGTGGTCCAGTTAAACGAAGTCACCGGTCATTTAGAATTGATTCGAACTCAAGTCTTGTACCGGTATTGTCTCCATACAACGGAAGTAGGACGCGAACTGGTGATGCCTCACATAGTGGTAATCGAACATGAGGCTCGATTAGCAACCCCTCGGGAGGCAGCACGATCAAGCCGTATAAGTGTTATTCGTTATTGGAATGACCCACAGTGGGACGGAACTTATTATGATCAACGAATTCCTTATGAATCGGAGAATGGGGTCGATACATTCATCACATCGACTCCGGTCCGTCCATTTCGCCCTAGTGAATATAGTCAAATCTCCGTACCTGATTTACCTCGCGAATATAGAATGATCATTGGTGAAACATTCCATCATGTGCAGGTGGAACATACCTATGAATGGGAAAATGCACAACACAATCATCAAGTCTTGCAATACTCGCTTGAAATGTATGCAAGCCTTAGAATCTTTCAAGCCAGACAAAATTTAGTTGATGGAGATGGGAGACAATGTGCGATATGCTTGTTGGACATTGTTGGGCCCCGTGAAGCATATCGTTGTCCTCAATGTACTCAGATAGTACATCTCTACTGTGGGTTAACTTGGATGCAGCAAAAGCGAAGTTGTCCTCTGTGTCGTTTTGACCTCCTATGGGGAACCCCTTTGAAGAAGCATAGCTTCGATTTTACGGCCTTTAATTATCAGGTTTTCCCCACTAACAGAATCAGGTAGAGTTTATTGTTATTTAGAATTACTTAAATGAATTGAGAATGTAATACCTTAGGAGAAAAAGGTGATTCCTGTTGTCTGGAGGCGTTCCGATATTGTTAGTCCTTACTAAATAATCCCTGTAGTGCATTTCTTATCCCTAAAACCGGTAGTGTCTGATCCTGGTCATGGATTCCCGTCACAGTGTTGACCGTGATGCTGATGGCATCCTGGTCACCGCATGTGATTGGTCATCCTGATTCCATGGATCAGGTCAGCCAGTGATCCTGGTCACTGTTGAAAATTCTGGAATTCATCTGATCCAGACTCGAGCTCCGATAAAAGTTTACCGGACCTCGCGTCTTGGTTGGGAGGATTGTAATGAAATGCCCTCCACGGAGCGTGTCGGGTTAACCTCCGTGGGGCGCGTCGGAGTCATATGATTGCACTCGAGAGTCTTGGTTCCCGAAGTGTTAATGTGTTAATCAGAGTGGCCAAGTCCTACTTGGTAATAATTCTCTGTTGTATAAACTTTAATAAGTAAACGCTGTTTTCAAGCACAAGTTATGTAATTTTCTTCATATTCCTAGTATATTTGCATTGCATAACATCAGTGCAACTGACCTAAAAAAGTACTCTGCGCACTTACTATAAGTGGAGCACGAGACACGAAATTAGACAATTTTCGACAGAATTTGCAATTATGACTGGCATATTAGCTAGTAAAAGCCTAACCTATAATAACCCCATCAGAATGCTTTTGACAGATTTTAGCATTGTATACTGACCCGACCTAACCTCAACACACCCAGTATCACTTTCAGCTCTGAGAATTGTGCAATCTTGCACGTTCGCTAGGTGGCACTGTCGGTTTTGAATGGTTTTGTAATTATACACCTACTAATTGCCAATGTCCTTTTAAATGCGAGAACGCATACTCTTAGCATAGGATACCCACAGGATGCCCTACTATCCCGGAATGGAAGTAAGGGGTTAAGAAATACCTCTCCGCCATCTTGGGGTATAAGTGGTGTTTTGTGGTGTTTTATGACGACAATTGAAACAAGATCTGCCGAGTAAACACGAATCAAACCGTATTTAAACCAACGGAATCACCCGAGACTTCACTTCTCTCTTTGGTCTTCCGTTGTGTACAAGAAGTCACTCTCCTATTCTCGTGGAAGGACGCCGCCGAACGCTGCCAGGCCAGACAACAGTTCCAGACACAGGACGCGATGAGAGCGATGCGATAATTTCGACTTAGTCTCATTTCGTATCTGATATATTTTAGAAATTTACCAGAGAGAGAGAGAATATTTCTGTACAAGTTTAATTTGTAGGAACTTTATTTAGGGTTTAGCGAATAAACGTAGAAAACTGTAAGTAACTTTTATGTGTTTTGAATTCACCCTTTCGCTGCAGCTGCAGTATCAAGAATTGTTGCAGACTCTACAGAAACTGGTTGCCTCCTAAGACTGAACACTTAAATTGTCCTGTGCCACTTGCCACGATTGTAGTCCGAACCCAAATCCACTAGACGATCATTTTTCCGGGGTACTTAACCCTGCTATGCCACACAAGTCGCATCAGAACTAGTCAAGCACTTGGAAAAGGTAAACGATAAGCGATGGGGCATGGGGAGCCCACCAGAGTGTCCGAATCAGGTCGAGGAAAACCTATCGAGCTTCGTGTGCAGCGAAATTAAAACGGAGGAGGTGCGAAAGGTGATATCAAAATTAAGGGATGGAAAAGCGGGAGGAGTGGATGAAATTCCTAACGAGTTTATCAAAAAAGGGGGAGAGGAACTCGTGGAAAGCCTAACTGCCCTATTCAATCTAGCCATAGAAAATCAAGAGGTCCCAAAGGAGTGGAGAGAAAGTAAAGTGACATTTATTCACAAAAAGGGGGAAAAAGACGTTTTGGATAACTATCGAGGGATCTCTGTCAGTAGCAACACTGAAAAGGTTTTCTGTAAAGTCCTGTATGGGAGACTAGAGGAGGTGATTGAGGAGAAGGGTTTTTTGGGGTGAAATCCAGAAAGGCTTCAGGAAGGGAAGGAGAGTTGCTGACCATCTTTTCACACTATCCCAAATGATAGAATCCGCGAAAGCAAAAAAGAAAAAGATGTTTATGGCCTTTTTGGATATCAAAAAGGCATACGATAGAGTATGGAGGGAAGGTATGTGGCGCAAGCTGGAGGCTATGGGCTTAGGAGGCGAGTTTGTTGGAATTATGAAAGCATTATATAAAGATGTACAGAGTGAACTTAGCCTGGGAAACATTACAACGAAACGTGTGCCTATGGAGATAGGCCTAAAACAGGGGTGTATCCTTTCGCCGATCCTGTTTGCATTGTACATCAAAGGTTTAGGAGATGAACTCCTGCGTAGCGAGGAGGGGGTAGCAGTTGGGGACTTGAAGATCCCAGGGCTATTTTTTGCAGACGATATGGTTCTAGTGTCAGAAAGCGAAGAGGGGCTAACGAAAATGCTGGGAATTGTTGGGAAATATGGGAGCAAATGGAGCCTCGAACTTAATGAAAGCAAGAGCAAAGTTATACCTGTGGGCCGCAAAGTGGACCCCACTCGAAGGTGGAGAGTGGGCGAGTTCTGCATTCCGGAAGGTAGCAGCAAACTTCTCAGTGTGGGAGAGACAGGTGATTACGAGTATTTGGGGGTAAATATAAACATTACAGGAAGGGGCATATACCGGAACCACACAAATAAATTGATTCTGAAGGGGAAGCGAATCCTTAACCAAATGAAACTTATAGGGAGAAACAGTTTCAATAAGGTTTTCGTGGGGAAAACCATTTGGGAAATGGTGGGGCTGCCAAGTATAACATACGGTACGGAAGTGGTATCCCTAAACCAGACGGCCGTAAAGAGCTTGAAAATCCTGCAGAACGATGCAGGCCGATGGATAATGGGGATGAGTAATGCCGCAGCGCTAGAAGCAATCAGGGGTGAGCTTGGGTGGATGAGGATCAAGGACAGGATAGACCTGTTGAAGCTCGGTTATCTTAATTATTTGGTAAATCTCCCCGACAGCCGATGGTGTAAAGTAATGTTCCTGAGAATTTTCAACTCAAATATCAAAACGGGGTGGATGGTCCAAGTGAGGGAGCTAGTGGAGAACTACTCATTGGAGATCTCGGACCTGGACGTTGGGGCAAACCAGGGTAAAAAGATCGTCAGAGAAAGGGTCATGGAGGATTGTAACCGTAACTGGCGAGAGGGGGTCAAATCAAAGAGGTCTTTGGGTGGCCTGCGTGATAAAAAGAAGCCAGGTTTTGAAGAGTACCTTGATGGCACCTTTAGGGGGTCACTGTTGTTCAAGCTGAGGTCGCGATCCCTGGAGCTGAGGGGAAAATAGGGAAAGACGGTGAAAGGGAGTGCCAGATGTGTAACTTGGACATGGTGGAGACCCTGGAACACTTTCTTCTAGAATGCCCAAAGTATCAGTCTAAAAGAATGAGATTCACTGGGAGTATAATGGGGACGTGGGATGGGAGAATGAAGGACATGTGGTTAGGGGGGACTCAAAGGAGAGGGTTAATATGCTAATCGGAGAGACTGGGAAGAATGGGACAAGGGATATCATCAAGCAGTTCGTCTCCGAGTGTTGGGAGGAGAGGAGAAGCGTGGGAATAGGGAGGCAGTTGGGAGTACAGGGGTAACCATGGCCTTCTCGTCCGAGAACCGCGACAAATCAGCGGCTGGCCAAAGTGTTATTATTAATTACAATTTGAATCATTCATCAGATAGTTGCATCATAAAGTTCTTAATTCTACGAACTGCACCTTAGAAGAAATCAGCGACACCTGTCTTTTTCAAATTTCTCGGATGCCATAGAATTAAGAAAGGACGCTGGTTTTGTTTACATTGGCATTGCGTGGGTTCGAACCCACATCGAGAGAGTTTCCTTCGGCACCAACCGCCTAGCGAAACTATACTGAATCTCGCACACCACTCTGCCACCGACAGACCCCAATTTGAATCATTTGCGGTGCGATACGCATAATTGCCACGAGGGGTATTTGCCCCGATACCAAAGCGGACATCTGCCCCGATTTCATTTTCGGCATGCGGACATTTGCCCCGATTTCATTTTTGGCATCCGAACGTTTGCCCCGATTTCATTTTTGGCATCCGGACGTTTGCCCCGATTTATTAAATGAGACGCGGAGGGTTCGACGATTTACCCCATAGAACCCCATAGAACTCCATAGATACCCCACATAACCCCATGGATACCCCATAGAACCCCTTAGAGCATGGCAGGTACCCCATAGATACCCCATAGAACATCACAGAGTGATAAACAAACATTATCGCACCCTTCAAGTGTCAGTTACTCATTTGTTGACGGAAGTTACTTTACTTGGCCGAGTTCTTGGAACCAAAAATCCAATGTATAAAATCATTATTAAATATTACACTTATAATCATAAAATAAATATTTTATGATTATAAGTGTAATATTTGATAGTGGTCTTATATATTGGATTTTGGGCGATTATTTTTCATTAACTAAGAGTCAGACGCCAGTGGTTGAACAGGGTGGCAAAATGAAACTGGGCGTGAACAAATAACAAAAACATGTTTACGGTGTTTAGTGGTTTATTTATACTCATGCAATAGAAGGAAAAGCGGAAACAAAATGAAGATAAAAACAAGATTAACAACTTCAAAGATCAACAGATAAAGAGACTTGCAAATACAACTATACAAGACTCTTTGGCTGGTTAAAGTTCTTGAACAAAACTCTGTCGAACTTTCGAGACATACATGTATAGTTAGGCATAAAAAGGAGGTATGTGAACAACCTTCTTGTGGTTTGATGCGGGGGGGGGGGGGGGGGGGGGGGAGGGGGGGGGGGGAGCGGCAGCGCACGTGGCACGTTAATTATCAAACAATAATATAGTTTTGTAGCCTGATGGGTGGATCGGACGGGGGGGGGGGGGGCATAACTAAACTATCCACAACTAAATTACCAAATATTTTCAATTTTATTCTCAAAACATCAAGACAAATCCATTCGACCATGCTCACGACGTTCCTGCATGAGTGTGTGGAGGGGAAGGGTAGGGTGGGAGGAGGGGGCGTTAAGAGGGACCACTCAAGTAATCTTTAGATTATTTTGAAGCGGGCTCTCCCTCCCACACCGTTCTCTGTCTCAGACCCAAGGATATTCTCCTGACATATCCTCGCCCTATTGGAATTATGCTCCCACCCCCAATTGAAATCCCCCCCCCCCCCCACTCCATTTGCGGAATATTCTAACCTGCCGTAGATGATTGGTCTTGGTCATGGTAGTTTTGAACAATATTTTACTTGAATGAATCACGATATGTAGCCTATGCAAGATGAATAACAATATATAAGGAGGTAGCGGTTTCAAAACGCGTAGCCCTATGAGTACGTGTACAAAATTGTCTGTGATCTACGTGAAAGTTTTCGAGCAGTTTCTTGAAAAAAAACTGCTTAAAAACTGCTACGAAGATCACCGAAAGTTGCATACAGGTACCTGTACGCCTTTTGAAATCGCACCACTCCTCTGATATTTCCTGATATCTAAATAAGTAGAACAGGAGCAAATGAGAAAAAGAGCAAACTGAATATACGGATTGGAGTACACAACATATATACGCATCAACCTTTTGATAGTAGTCGGTAGTAAAATCATGGACTTGGAGGGTTTTTGTCAACTTTTATACATAGATCAAAACTATGTGAGGCCCAGAGGTGTGGGAGGTACACTGTGCCGTCTTACAGAGACCACTAACTTAGCATTTATCTAAAACGATGTGGGTTTTAGTAATACAGTCGAATCCACCAGCTTGTTCTTATTATACACTTTATTTGCTTGTACATATGGAAATAAATATTGTTTAAACTAAAACGATGTGGGTTTTAGTAATAGGCCGGTATGGTAACCATTATTTTCTAAGGCCAGCAGGGCTACTTTTTGTCCTCCCTAATTTTCTAAGGCGAACGAGTCGATCGCTCTCCTGAGAACGCCAGGCCTGCTGAAGTGGTATTCTTATAGAAGGTTTGTCGATTTTGAGAGAGAGAGAGAGAGAGAGAGAGAGAGAGAGAGAGAGAGAGAGAGAGAGAGAGAGAGAGAGAGGGAGGGGGGAGAGAGAGAGAAGGAGAGAGAGAGATGCTCATGCGCAGGCACCTGCATCCTATAAACCGGACAAACTGAAGGTAACAAACAAATAGAAACGACCCCTATACATTGGTCCAATGGTCCATCAAGATCTAAATAAAATATTTATATATATATATGCACAACATGTCAAACTTTCAGCACTCAAAACCATTTAAAATATAGCACTGAATCCGTAACTTGTATGGTCGGCTTCAAATGCCCAACAACTTTTAGTTTAGCACTTTTTAAAGACCACTCTGATAATGTATTTAATTATATATTTATTTATTAGTGTCTAAGGTCCCTTTCAGCATCTGTTGCTATGGTGGTTGTCTCTTGAAGTAGCACTAGATGATAAAAGTGACCTTATTCTCCAGTATATAAATAATAAATAAATACTACAGATATAAACAAAAGTTGAAGACCACAGAAAAAAAAAAAACATGTTGCTTCACATCTCCACTCAAGCTGACTGAGAAGCGATGCATGCGAATGTTTCAACCATTACGATAAGGTAATATTTGATGTTCAGTAGAAGTAAAAGGCGTGCGCAGGTGTTCATGTTAACACTGCATACGGTAACTGTAACAGTTGTCTCATATTTTAACTGTGGAAGATGTCGGAGGAAAATGATTCGGACGCTATTTTAGGGCATCTCAAATGAGTTCCTATTTTACTCGATTAGGGGGCGACTCTTAAAATATATTCTGCTAAATAATTAAAAAGTTTAAATTTTTGCCTCCAAAACATAGTTTATTGCCCCTCACTGGAACAAGCTCCATCCAGTGAGGGGTCATAAGCTATGTTTTGGAAGCAAAAACTGAAGAAATAAAACGAATTATTTTTTGTCAATTTTTGCTTCCAAAACATAGTTTATGACCCCTCACTGGAACAAGCTCGCTCCAATGAGGGGTCATAAACTATGTTTCGAAAGTTAAAATTGAAACTTTCAAGTTTTTCAGCAGAAAATATTTTAAATGTCTTCTGCTAATGGTGTTAGACTGGACAGGTGTTCATGTTCCACAGGTGTTCATGGAATATGAACACCCGGTTGAACAATATACTTCTATTGTTCGACCGGGTGTTCATGGCCCATGAACACCCGAAAAACACAAGAGTTAGTGTGTAAGTCAGTTACCAACTTCGTTGTCGGGATTCATGAATATGAACAACCTGGGAACGTGCTGTGACACCTCGTGCTACGTTTAATATGGTAAACAAGTTCTATTTTGCTGGTAAAATAGGACCCAGTCACCAATGCTTCGGGTGGAAATCCTCTAAAATGGGCAACATGGGTATAAACGATTGACTAAAACATATATTTTTATCTATTCCACAAGACAAAATAATTGAGCTATTAACTGAAGCCAAGAGAGATTCAATTTTGTTTTCATCCCTGCAAGCTGGTTTAATTGTCCAAACAAACAAACAAACAAACAAACAAACAAACAAACAAACAAACAAACAAACAAACAAACAAACAAACAAACAGTTAATAAGTAGAAGTAAAAAACGTGCGCAGGTGTTCATGTTAACATTGCATGCTCGACAAGCTCCATCCAATGAGGGGTGATAAGCTATGTTTTTGAAGCAAAAACCGAAGAAATAAAACGAATTATTTTTTTATTTAATTTTTGCTTCCAAAACATAGTTTATGACCCCTCACTGGAACAAGATCGCTCCAATGAGGATGTACCAAACCAAAAAATTATATTGCAGACTTCGGGCCCAATAGTTTTAGACAAGGGATTATCATGCATTTAGCCCATAACTGAGCTGAAAATATGTATGGTTCAGCATCATTGTCACATAGGAGCATTCGCTCGAATCGAATCGAAAAAATAATCGATTCGCGATTCTACTGCCTACATCGATTCGAGAAAATGCCCGAATCGCAGGGCCCTATAATTTTTTCGAGTGATTTTTTTTTTTTTTTAAAAGAAAGGAAGAATGGAATATACGTAAATTACAGTTACCTAAATCAGACAGATCATGTCTCCTAAGGATTTCAGATGATAAAATGTTCATTTTCCGAACCAAGACGGCTGCCAGTGGATATTGTCTCAAAATGATAAGGAGGAATAAACCTCTTTTCCCTATGGGCGGCAATTTTCAAATACTCGATCCCGTGGCGTGATGCAAATTTAAATCTTTGAATTGATAGTTCAAAACTGTAATTGTCTTTTAACGTTGAGGTAAAACAAGCATCACAAGTGTAATCTTCTGAAACCAAAGCAAGTGCACCTGAATCATTTTTTGAAATGTAAACATATCTAGCATGCAGCCAACTACTACAAGCTGTCACAAAAAAATACAGTCAGAATCCTCTTCTACGTTCTTTTGGCAAACTCCGCAGGGGAATTTGGGTTTTTTTCTTCCCACGAGGCATTCTGACGGAGTTTTCTAAGTGTTATCGGTGACGAATGGAATGGTTTCACGCGCCGAAGGCGCGCAGGGACGGTATGGGGAACAAGCCCCTTTCGACCCTCAGTGACTGTAAATGATAAATTTTCACATGTCTAGGCGTGTTGAAGGAGGAACAGGTTTATGTACTCGGCAGGTGTCACAGGTTGTGGCGTGATGGTCTCTTGACTGATGCCGGTTGAACTCTCGGGTGAGGACCAGTGTCAGAGGTTGGGTTCTCTCACAAGGGTACTACCTTTCCCCGAGGGTGCAGTCGATCTGGATTTTCAGGCAAGTATAGTTTGCCGCTTCAGAGATGATATTGAGTAAAGGCCATCACTGGCAAGTATAATCTGCCTCAGTCTGTCTCTGTTTGGTAGGACGTCTTTGAAAGAAACAACAACGGGGACCACCAGAAAGAAGACCCGAACTTCCCTGGTTCGGGGGCAGACCTGCATTATAATCCTATTGGGTTGGGACAAAAAATGCTCGATGCGCTTACAAAAAGGGACAGAGGCGGGACGCAGGACCAATGCTCGCCCTCCCTTAAAGTGGTCGACCACTTTTAGGGATGGAGTGGAGGATGTTCAGGAACCATGGGGGTTACCGTTTCCATAACGGTTAGACTGTCCATAGCGGTTATTGGGGTGCTGGTCAAAAAGCATCTTCTGTGTACCTGCTTAAAAGAAGAAGGCAGAATTAGTTTTTATTAGAATGTGTAAGATATAAGAAGATGAAAATAGCACATTTTGTTAAATTTTTGATCTAATCTCTAGCTGAGTCGGTGAAGGCAGCCCTTTCTGGTAGAAGGCCACAGTTAAGCTGTTAATCTGCCTGTTAGCTCACCTTCTGTGGCTGAGAGTGAGTTTGCAGCTGGAGGGTAACAGGTTTAGCACAAGTAAACCACACCCCAGGGTGTTTCTTTCCTGTTGTGCCGTCCGTTGGTTGCGACCTTGTTTGGGTGGAATTATAATATTTTATTATTGTTTTTAAGGGAAGAAGAGAAAAAAAAGAAAAAAAAGTGTCAGTGTTTGTGTGCATGTGTATAGTGTTTGTACGTGTTCTGATTATGATGAGCGTGACTGTTGAGTTGGTGTTCCTTATCAGTGTTAGTGGATTGCCGAGTGGTTTGGTTCAGCTATTGTAGCATGCCTGAAAAAGGACATATCGTACTGTAGGGGCGCAGTAGTGTTTCTGACAATAGCTTGGCCTCCCCAGGCTTTCTCTGTTGTGATTGCGTGTCTGCCGAGTTTATGTTGTGAGAGGCGTTCGAATGGTTCGGTTCAGCGTATTGTAGCATGCCTTAAAAAGGACATATCGTTCTGTAGGATCGCAGTAGTGTTACTGACAATAGTCTGGCCTCCCTATCTTACCCCATGTTGTGTTTGAGTGCTGGCTGATATAAGTCCTGATTATTATTTCTTATTTCCGTATTTATTAGCGTTTGACGTTTCGGGGTTTTTGTCTGCTATCGCAGATTGCCTGTAATTCGGATATTAGCTGGCTATCAG